>JAHZNA010003984.1:0-25263 GCA_027743935.1 Sinodicranocentrus sp. ZH6 | reverse complement strand
CAACGGATTCGTATTCGTCGCGTTAATCTTCACCTGTATACAAATTTTCAGCCAAAAAGCTTTCGAGTGGCCAAACGACACCTCAGGTCCAAAACGTCTGAGTTTAGGTATTCTTTCTCTAAAACAGGGTCAATTTGGTTGGCTGCAATTGACGAGAAAAATTAACCGTTACTATGTTCATTACGCGATTGGTATAAATACGAAAGATTAGAGGACAAGCGACATATGGAAAATCAATGCTTAAATGAGTCTGCAGTACAAACATTTCGATATGAGAGAAATTTCTTTCAAAAATTTAGCGTAGCTATAATGCACCTCATTTGTAGCAAGAGATGTCAAGTGAAGCACATCAGCATTTTTGTTTGATAAAACATCCATACTTGTTAGGTCCAAAGTTAGAAATTACAAAACTTCAATTTCGATGACAGACTGATCAAAATGTTTATCATTATACATCACACGACAATGTCAATAATAATATACAATATATTGTGTATATAAATCTTTGCAAAACGCATATTTTTTTCATTAAAATTTAACATGTATTTCCTCGTCGTAGGTTACCTGCGTTGACACAGATTTGGAACTTGTTCTTTGTAATATGTGCTGTAGCAGACATATTTAATGTTTTATTTACCCTTGTGCATACATTGTGCATGAAGTGTTTGCTTTTCGGAAATATTAAAAACATAGCATCCGACAAATATTGCGTTCAAAGAGGTTATGCTCACACTGCAACATATATGCAGTTTACCCATCTTTTTGCAACATTCGTATTTAACATGTTGACATGTTCCGGATTCATATTTTGAGCTGAGCTTGCATCATGCAGTGCAGATTAAGAAAAGTTGGACAAATTTCAGATTGTGATTTTACTCGCGACTGATTGTGAGTTTATTTACAATGATTAGAATTTATAAAAATTCGATAATATATAAGTTAAATCTTTACAAACTCTGTTTGTTTCAGTAAGTAATCAGCATGACATGTCACACAATGCCCCGTTTGATTGTTTCCTGGAAAAACTTGGCTTTCACATCTCTCCACGTGTATGAATGTCAAATTGCGCACAACAGCAATGTCAATTTCAATCAACCTGTCAACAGAAAATCCTCTTGCAACGAATAAAATTTCAAATCATACTTAGAATGCATACAAATCCCACTGCAAATAATTGAACAAGCTTTATAGTTGAAGTCAAGTGTTAATTCTGCTCGATTCCGGGAATATAATAAATCTGCAACATACAACATAAATACTTTTATTTACACAATTATCTCCATCGTCGACCATGCTCTGGATAGTCTGTTCAAGTGAATAGAATATAACTAAATCTTTCCCTTGTTAGCTTTGAGGAAACGCTCCACTTCATTTTTGCTTTTTACTGCAATGTAGTCTGGCCAATGTGCATTATATGTGCTTATCTACAAAGTATTGAGATAATAGTTAGGTCTCACTCTTTGTAAACATTTGGCTCCGCGCAGTGAATGCAATGCTCATAATTTCTTTGCAAAAGTCATAGGGTCAATCGAAAAGTGAGTCTGGATTTAGCCTACAACTTATGTTACGGAGAGTTGTCGCTGCTTTGTCACCGGATTTTCTTTATCCACATTTTTGTGCATCAAGCCTAGCGCTCACTACTACTGGTTTGTTTTGGAATAAGGAATATGTCGTTGCCCTTTACGTTTATTTTCTTATTGACCTCTGCATTGATCATGTAATGGTCCTAAATTTGTCAACTGAAGAAAATGTTTCTCAACTAATAAATAATGTTGCTCTTCTTCAATTTCCAATGAAAGGAGTTAGATTTTTTCATTTGTGTTTCGCCGTTTCTGAGATTATAAGTTTGTTTACGCGAAATTAGCACACAGTCGAAGTCAGTTGAGGTGCCACAGTCTGAGTGTGTGTGTGGCATTCTGCAAAAATAAAGTTATCTCAAAAATTGTCGACCTCTACTCATTTGCGTCTTTCCTTTGAGTCCTTAATGGCATGAGGAAATGTGCGATTTTCACAGTTTATTTTCAACCCCAGTAACAACTTTTTCGCTGTTTTTTGTGTAGTATCTTTGATGTTCTGGATGTGTGTCAGGCAAACATCTAAAATATAAAGTTCTTACGTATAAAGTATAAACGAACTAAGTTACATTTGCCTTCATGTAAACTTAAACGAGAGAAGAAAAAAATCTTAGAAAACATCATCCGCATCTCTGAGTTTCAGGAAGACTAATCATCTTGATGACCTTTGCACTTTTTTATAGTTTTGTAGATATCATATCGTCTCAAACTTTAATGCTGTTGCTGGCAATGCTGGAAACACTTGAAAAAAGAGATCAAGGATCTCACTTAACTGACGAAACTAGTTTGATTTGAAGTGGCAGGGGTAATAAATTTATCTTGAAACACAATGCAAAACAAAATATTAAGACGTTTCATTTCATCGCCATTATTTCAACATTATTATCAAAGGGTAAAGTTGGAATCGACAAGGAAATGGCTGACCTGAGTTGTAGGAAATGGTTTTATATATGTTGACGAACTAACAGTGATATATGAATGCACGAATGTTGAAAGAAATCTGTGTTATAGATTTTGTACGACGTAAGAGTGCAGCTGCTTATTTTTTTTTACACTTTTAGTCCCTTTTTCTGGGAAAGCAATATATATGTATGTTAACCTCACACATTACATAGTAGTCAAAGGTTTAAAATTTATTTAGGAAATCACCCCTCTACTCCATTTGGGGAGTGGAATGTGCAACCATAGTCATTTGATTATCTTTATGTACTTGATAAATTTATCTAACAACGCATCAGTCAGTTATGGTCAGTATACCCCTCTCAAAAATAGTAATAGGATGAAATGGGTTGGATTATTAAATTTCATTTTCCAGAGAACTCGTAAACATGTCTGTAACTTTGATATGAGCACCTAGTATAGCTAAGTTTTCAGTTGATTCAAATATGTCATAGAGTTGAAGTTTTATCTAGACAAGAAGACAAGACTTCAATTGAGTTCGAAGCCAAACATCACACCACAAAACTGAAAAACGCATCAAAAATTTATAGACATGTTGTGTATACGCATGTGACTCGAGCGGGATTCATAAAACTACCCTAACTGCTAACTAGTGCTCTTGCATTTGCAGCATTAATAAATACTTATGTTTAATCTGGTCTCAGGTTCAGGTTCAGATTCCAGTATTTAATACAGGAATTTCTCACTCCTGAACGCGACAAATAAAAAATATATCCCACAACAAAAATATTGCATTTCTTACCTAAAAAATTATGCATGCTTCTAAATTCTTTTTAAAAAGTTCACCAATAAAGTAAAATACGATATTTGTGACTTATAGTATTAAAACATCTCATCAGCATAATTTAAGAAACAAAAGAAACATGAATGGCGTTAAACTTGAGTATCTTATCGTGTAAGAATAGAAATAAAAGATAAATACGGTCAAGAAGGTTGTCAGCAGATAATAAAATGTGGTAAATTATTTTTTGTATCACAGATAAATTTATGACTTTTTAATATTTTTTCTGATGATATCAACAATCAGAACCTCGGTTTCACCTTCAACAACAATTTTGTACTTCACTTTCTTCGGCGTTTGAGTGCTTGAAAAATTATATAAATTGTGAATTAATCAATCAAAAACCCTTTCATTCTATTTACAAAAGAAAAGTAAGATCAATCACCGAGATTCCTGCAACAAAACTGTGTTTCATTTTGCATAAGTATAATGAGCAGTCTCGAAACGAGTTTAAACTGTACGTAATTATCAGCTCAAGAACAGAAATAACTGTTACTAAATTTTATTATCGTATAATACTTGATAAGATTTGCGACAACTGAAGAACAGAACTAACGATAAGCTAATTTCGTTTGCAGCATTGATGCACATTTTGCTTCTTGGATACGCAATGAAAAATCATAATAAATAAAGTACATACCCAGATTACCCAGAATAGTTTGCTGACCCTAGTCGGCTCCAGTCACATCCAAGACCAAATTTTGAGATGGAGATGAAATTTTGTCTTGCATTTATTTGCATTGGATGCGAATGCGATTGGTTCTGCTGATAGATTTACTGACGATGTGACTTCGGCGTTACATTCGCATGTAGGTATTAAAAATGCAATGGGGGCACCGTGAGATTTGGTAATGTTTCACACGTAAAACTAGACCAGCTCATTTATTTAGATGAAACACTCCAATCGAACCGATAAAAATTAACTTGCTCATCCTGTATGCTTACCGAAGTACTGTAAATCTAAATATTATCCGATTTTTTATATATTTAGGCACGTTGGTTATGCAATGTACAAACCCACTTGATTCAGATATTTCGTTGGAACAAGTTCTTTTCCGATCAACCAAATTTGTATATTTTTGTAAAATGTGAGCCTGTATTCATCTTCAGTCACACTCTCTGATAGCTAGTTTTATATATTTCAGCTAAGGTGTTCGAAAACGGTAGTATTTGTTAGTTGGGTTTCCGGTACCGTATACTACATTTTGCTGTTTTCTAAGATTCACAGAGTTTGTAAATTTATATGCATCTTGATTTCGTAGCAAGCGGTCAATTTCACCCCATTTTCAAATATAAGCACTGCATCAATTTTCATAGAAATATCATCAACTAAAAGTTTACAAGGTCAGGAAGGTGGGCAGGCCATTACTTTTTCAAAATAATGATTTAAAACTAATTATAAACACGATTAAAACTTTATATAAATAATGCATAATGCTGTAAAAGAAAGGAATACCTGGTTCTTAATGGACTTCGTTCCCCTTCCTACACAATTCTTTCTTTTTTCGAGGCTAATTCAGAGTTGCGGGTACACATTTACAGTGTATAAATCGGAGCAAGTCCTGACGAGATCCATTAGGTGGCGCCCTGTGCTTCTATTTAAGATGTATGGCTAATAGATGTAAACTTTCTGAGTGAGTAAATATTAACAAAATGACGAAGGACTAGGGCTTTGTGCAAGGACAACATTAAAATTAGTTAAAGAGACATCGCAAGTCATTGACTATCTCCTTACTGAAGAATGTGTATATGTATAGCTAAAAGCCCTGTAACAAAAGATTATTAGATTGTTGAGTAGATTGACTCTAATGATATCATCTGTAACGAGAAGTATTAATTTAGTTCTATTAAACAGCACTGGGTATTTGGTGTGTCAAACAATAATATGTGTTAGGTGCATGGGGTATAAACTCTAAATCATTTTTTAAAAATCAAATTTAACCGAGGGTAATTTCTCTCATTTACTTGAATGGTTAATGGAGTGGCCACCAACGTTCGCTCCTAAAAGACAGAAGTGAAAGGCAAGCGGCAATTGCCCTCAGTTTTACTAGGGATTTTATGGATATTGGACTGTAGTTCAACCAATTTAAACATCTGTTTTATCTTAAGTTTCAAAAACTATCAGCTTATCATGGCATATTATGCGAGGGCTGCCAACTAGTTACCCTTATATGTTACTAAATATTAGAAACCCAACCCCACTGACAGAGGATTGGGGCACCTTAAAACCTGGTTGGGTTTCTAGTTTACCTATGCATGTATACAAATCCAGTCAGGTTTACCATACCATACCATGCGTATGGTACTACCAGAAACCTGACTGGGGGTGAAGTGAGACATTATGTGATAGAAAGTTAGGAAACTGGAGACTAGGGTCAGTCCTTCAATGGTCCTACAGAAAAGCATCTTTTGGATTTTTCAGTCGGTGGGGTTTAGAATTACCCAAATTTGGATAGCTTAAAGTCCAAAATGATAATCCTTCATTATCGTGTAAATAAGGCTCAATAAATTCTTAAATACTTCAAATTTTGAAAATCTAAAAAAAGTCCTACCTAGATAATTGTATTTTCTTTCGAATGTTACTAATTTGAAGTATTTAGGATAACTTGGCTAGATACCACGGTCTAGATTTTGGTCAAGAAAAACACATTTTTGGTCCATATCTCAAAAGTGGCGCCATCTATGGTTTTGAAACTTTGCACATAATTGTCTCTAATAGTTTTTTTATACAGTTGATTTGATGCTATCACTCAAAAGTCATTTGTGTTAGTTGTCGAGAGCTCTTCCGTTGCAAGTTTTTAAATTCCACAAATTTAACCAGTATTTTAGAAACAAGGATTGGTATTTGATACTCGTTCACCTATGTAAAATATGTACTTTCACTTTACATTCATTTAAGTTCACTATGCCATGCGCTATGCTTTATTTTGTAACTTTATTGCTGTAGAACGAAATGCACTTCAGAAAATGCAGCAACTTTCGTATTGAATACCTATAATATGCAAGGATAAAGATGAAAGATAAAAAATTAATAGTGGAATTTGGCATGTTCATATTATTCTGGTAATTTGTGATTGATTGATGCCAGAATTGATGAAGTAAAAGTGCAAAATAACTCAAAAAAGTATATGAATCGTTTCCCCGCCAACTTTAATAAACTCGAAGAAGGCCACATAAAATTAAATGTAATTCAGGATATATATTAACTAGTGAGATGATTGACTGCTGCGATGTTTAAAAAAAACTACAACTAAAGTTTAACTTTTTTAGCACGACTTAAGTTTCCGCTGAAACTCAACAATAATAACGTAACTATAATACAGGTTAGCACACAACGAAACATTTAGAACACTCACATAAACAAATGCCATAACGAAAATCTCAAGAAAATATTATTTCCTGTATAAATTTCATTTACCAACGTATAAACAGTCGTTCATTTGTTATCGTTCTTATATTATTACATAATACATTAGAATTCTTGTTATCTGGTTTGCCCGACGCTTCCCATTTACACAAACATTCATGATTAAAAATCAAAAACATGTTTTTCAGACTTTTTCATCTTTCACAATGCTTTCATTGTGAGTAATGTCTTCAGTAAACCCGAAAGAGTTTTTCGTAGATTCATATTCGTTTAAAAGTACACTCCAAAGGAATACTTCGTACAGAGCGTAATTAAGGACACCTCAGTAACCGGCATTACGGTAGGTTGATATCAACATGATGACGATATTATAATACAATCATGATTCGATTGTTGGTAAAAATTAACTAGATATCACTAAAATGATTATTGCGAAAATGATCCCATATCGCGGTATTTTAAACTTTATATCACGAAAAAAATCGAAAAGGCCTGCTTTTCGGAGCCCTCCTCCATTGATTCCAGTTTACCGAAGCTAAAAGGACTGTGTGACACAAAAACGGGTGTTAAATACAGTTTGGAATGCTTCACAACAAAACATTTTTCTTCAATCAGACCAACCTGAGACCGTTAATTTCAACCAGTTTATTCCTTGAGACCCAGTGACTCCGTCAGTTGTAAATAATACGGAGTTCGAAGCGGAAGCAGGTACTGTCGAGCAGCATCCACAGCATCACACTGAAAAAATAGCAATTCACACAATACATCAAAAATTCAAATTAAATGTGAAATATTCCCTAAAATTGTATTCATCGTTTCTTACTGAAGGCTGTGTTGCATTTGTCCTGAGTTTTGGAGTTTTTTCTCTGAAAAACAAAGACTCGTCTTCCTTCACCGCATTAACTGAAGATGTTGAATGAGTATCTACTTCCCAAGGCTTACTTCTCATTCTTTCCCCAATGGGCAGTAAATGTCCTTCGGTCGTGAATAGATATTTGTTGAAGTTTTTATTTAATGGATTATCTTCATCAAATAACTGGAGAAAATTAGACGTGCAATAGTTAGACATTGAAAATTAAAATTCCGAGAAACAAACCATAGCAAGGACTAACCAAGTACAAGTTGTATAAAACAATATAAAATGACCATGAGCACTTTTAGCATATCTTCTTTAAAAATATATATATTATTGATGTTTTATGGCTTACTCTATACAAAAGATATGTTGATTCCACAAGTTCTGGTCTAAGAGGATAGAAGCTTACGTCAGGGCTGAGCCTTTGCCAATTGAATCTCTCTGGTAATAAACCATATCGCTTCCAAACATTATAGTACCATGCATGAGTGCAGATGGCTTCTTCTATGTCTCCGATTAATACCTTTAATATATACATATCATTGGTATCTCATCAAATCAAAATCGGATTTGCATAGTGCAGACGTAATGCGTGTAGGTAGAAAAGTCTTTCTACCTGAACTGCCGGGAAAGAAGCCTGAAGTGCATCGATCCAGTATGTATAAGTATTTCCACTGTGCATGTCTACATTTACGTACAGTGGATGATCTCCATATCCTGAGTTGCATTGCGGTCGTCTAATAATTTTAAAAAAGTTTTTGTAAAATTTTCCTTCTTTAAAAAAAATTAATTACACAAGTGTGCAAATGTTATTTGGATAATTCTTGCAATACCCTCTTCTCAAATACTGCTTAATAACGCTGTATGATTCGTTGAACATTTGGTAGTCTTCCTCCTCTCCAAACAGAATATAAGATTTGAGCAAATATTCAAAATAGGAGTCTAACCCTGCGCCTAAGCCACTTAACCTACCAACCCATTGTCCTGTCTTTGCATTAATTACATTTCCTAAAGGAACGTTGAGAAATTTATTTTAGATATTTTATATACCATGCACAAAATATCAATATTGGATCAATTAGGTGTTTTGGTTGTGAAAACAAGCTAATTGTTAGCCTGAAACTTATAAAACACTAGAATAAAGTCAAACTAAACTAAACTAAATCAAATGATTTATCCACCTAATAACCCAGTTGTTTTCGCCCTAGCTCCCCATAAGGCACGGTTTGCACGACGTGCCATGGACTCGTAAATGGGATCCCCTAGAAGTCTGGATAGAGCTCCAAGCTCAAGTAGCAGTGAACCAGCGCCAGCAGTGCATGTTTCAGCTCCTTCATCTACAGTTCCTTTTCTGAGGTTGACCTATACACATCGAATAAAATGTAAATTTGCATACAAAGGGGTATATTATTTAGCAACAAGTCAATAAATAATGTGTTTACCCTTGGATAAGGTATTCCAGTGATGGATTTCTGAAAGGCTGGTAGAAGACGGGAAGCCAAGTCATGAGCTAACTGTAAAAGCTGTCCATTGTACCAAGGCGGTTTGAGGTCTTCCCCGAACATAAATCTACCTTCATCCATAAGCATATGAGCAGATAAAAGGCCACCGAGTAATCTTGACAAAAAATAGCAATTAGCGAAATGCAATTAGTGTTTTTTACATTTTGAAATTATGTCCATCAGTTAATACGGAGGATCATAAATGTTGGGCATATTTACCTTATGTTTGCTTCAAAAACTTGAACAGTGTTTTCTTTGTCAAAGGAAACATGATCAATTACGAGTTGAATAGCGCGATGGAATTCGCTAACATTTCCTAAAACGGCGAGAGTATCCAGTGAGTCAACTAATGTCAAGCAGTAATCTCCAAGCACATCGTTAATGTTAATGTTGGACCTGGTGCATGAACGATAGCAAATTTTACTAACTTAAGTACACAAACTGTCTTCAATTCGCATGAAATATTTTCAGCATAATGAAACTAATTAGATGCAAACATACGGATTCTCATGATCTGGTCCTCTTCCCACGCAATGAATGGGATCGAGTTCGTCCATCGGGAAGGCATACTTCATGTAGCCATCATAACCAAAGTAAAACATTTGCTTTACTTCCTCCATCATTTCCAGTCTCATTTTTTTTGTGAAAGAGCCATATTTTTGATCCAGCCTATCATAGCTGTGACTGAATATGTTGAACGCTTGCAAGGATACGGGCACAAGTGTGAATACGAGTAGAGGGAGAATTGTGGCGAGACCAAAAGTTCCTTTTCTCAACAGCGTTGGCGTATCCTTCCCTCCTGTTTTTCTTCTTTTGAAATAGTTATTGCTACCGACCAAAGGTCTCATAATTGATTTTATAACCTCAATTGTGGATTCTACAGGCCACATTTTCTCTGTCTTATTAAATTAATTACTTAACCTATCTTATATACTACCGCTTACAGCTGGTTTTTCCTCCCACACGGGTACTACCGTTTTTGGGGTCGGTGCAAGAATGAATTGCTCACGCGATAGTTGTAATTTTTTCAGCTGTGAAAATGGACAATTCATTTAGATACTACTAGGCACAAAAATTTCAGTGAAATTTCAAATACGGACAGCGTTTATATCTTCAATGTTTAAAGGGTATTATTACAAGAACACATCTCTCAAGTCTTCGCTTATTGACATTTACTTTTAAAAGTAGCAATAATATTGATATATTATTTTATAACCTAGAGAGTTCGATGAAATATAAGCCAACAGTTTAATTGCATGAGGTCAGCGTCTTGTCATTTCTGAGCTTAGCTTCATTTTCTTTTATAAGTATTATCACAATTAGAATCAATGCAATGTGACGGCTCAACTAAGCCAGAAGTTTAGCCGTCAAGAGAATATCATTTCTATTTTAAAGGATTTTCCTTTAATGGTTTATATGTATTCAGTTATATTATCGAGATGACTTGGTATATTAATGTTAATTTCCATTTGTCTACTAGTCCCACTAGAGCATTAATCAGTGGATATTATAAATGTTTTTCCAAACTAATCTCAGTGAGCTACAATTGAAAGCTGAGATTGTGTTGTCGTTTCAATTTGCATGAGTGTTTCAGCTACTAGGAAGGTTTTAAAAGGAACATTACGCATTCAAGAATAACGACACCTACTTGATTACAGCATTTATCAGTACAAAAAACTTTTGATGTGAAAATTTCTCATTTACAACACAACGCTCAAAAGTGTTACTTGCATCCAGCGAATAAATGTATGCATTTTTATGTTTGCGAGTTTCTCTTTCTGCAACTTGATAACAATAGGTAAAAATATGAAGGATTAATTCACGGCCACTCTGGCCAACTTCGTATTCCTGGAAAATATGTATTTGTCTCTACTAGGAAAACTAAACGCTGAATTACTATATAATTAAATTTGCATGCATGGCAAACGACAAAGTGCTTTAACAAGTGTATTTTCGTATGTACGAATGTAATTTTCAATGATATTTTTCTTTTTGTCAACAACTCCAACTCAAAAATAATGGCCCATTTCTGGTTTACTGAAGAAACATAAATGCTAATGAGTCGAAATGGGATTCAAAAACCCCGAAAATTCGTTTGAATCATACGGAAGGTTCAACATGAAACGAGATGAGCATATGAACTACTACTTTCTAAGCTAAAGAGCAGAAAATCAAATAAAAAATCAACTCTGTTGAGAAACTTAAGCAAGTGGGATGATGACAAGTAGGATGATGTTGAGATCCAGATGTTGGTAGCAATTGTTGTTTTGAGGAATGATACGAACCGGAACTGGAAAATGATGTGCTGATTCCTATAGTTTGCTAGGCGAGTGGGCGACGTTAAAGTATCAGCATGTTAAAGTCAATCCTAATTATTGAGCTGTTGTAGATTTCCATCCGAATTTCTCCACGGAGCGTTGGTAATAGGCAAATCTCACGAGAAGTCTCGCTCAAGCACTTTCTTGTTTATGCTATATGATTTTTTACAATTTGATAATACTTTTTTCTGAATTCCCTTTTCCCTGTAAAAAGCAAAATCCTGTCTCCCTGGTACGGTGCTCCAACTATGATAAGTCAAGCTAGAACTGTTCCATTAAAGTCTTTCGGTTGAATGCTTAACGATTGCGCAATGATCATAAAGTGCCAGACTTTTATGCCTTTCTTCCATCGAGCTGTCAACTATTTGCGTCCTCACGATTAGTTGAGATGTTGAAAAGTTTTTGAGACGTCCAATTTAATCTTCACATGAGTGATTACACCAGGGCTGCTTCACTTTAATATATATATAAAAAACAAATCCTTATTCGTCTGCGATCAACTACACATTTTAACAAAACAAAGATTCAACAGCGAAAGTTAAAGTTGGAGGTAGATTGCGAAGTAATGCAAGAAATTTGCGGATCTCGATTTTTTACGCTTATCATTGAGTAGCTTTATAAGACTGAAGATAGTTTCCAATTAAATACAATTCGGAAAAAAACTATCTCTTTCAAAGTAACCTGTAATGGTAACAACGACACATTGCACAGAGAAGAGAGTAACAACTCAAACCATAAACTGCTTCACACAGGTTAGAGCATTCATAGTTTATTAGCAATTTGCAATAAAAGCGTACTTGGCAATGTATAATGTATTATACATATTACAATTTATTGTCGTTTTGCTTTATATCCTTAACGAGCAAACGCTGTTCAAAAAAGTTCTGACTGTTGAACTGAATGCTACTGTTGAATCAGTGAACACTACCATCGTTATAAACCATTGCATGCAAAATAAACTGCTCTAGGCAGGTATGCTCGCATCCTATGTATATATTTCGCGTCATTTTTTTCACAATCCGTGTAATATAATGCAACCAGTTTCCTCTACTATTTTATCTGAACTTTATTTGTTTTTTATGTCCAACCTCTTGACTCTGCACTTTACTTCCTTTCATTTTACTTATGTCTATATTGTGGCACAGCAGATTGTTGCTTGATTGCTAATTATAATAATGCCAGCTTAGCAATATAGCATTCCTTACCCTTGGCTTGTTGTATTGTTTGTGTGAAGCATGTTTTTTGACTGTGATTACCTAACTTTTAAGAATGTGATTTTAAAATGCACACTCACTTTGAGCTATGTATTATGATGATATAACAAAATATATTATTATATGGTCATTTTTCCTTTGCTATTCTTGATACTGTTAAGATTTTTCGAAAGATGAGCATTTATCAAAATAGACAATGTGTGTAGCAATGAAATGCAACCATAACTCACACATGCAAGTAACATAACTTCAACTGCATCACGTCACAAGGAAGGCAAAATTAGACGGCGTTATTGTCGATTATGATATTTAATTTTAGTAGCAATACTACTGCAATCTAACTTTTTTGAATTGCAGCTAATAACTTTGCACACACACACCAGAAGAGTGCAAACAACAAATGTATAATATAAGCAGTGAAACAACAATGAAAATATATTATTATACTGTACATTACCTGTGTGTGATAAAATAAAGGTGGTTGCAAAAAATGTTTGCAGCCCGTACTGATATCCCTTCCTAGACAAGCTCGGGACGCGATGTAACATTAAATCAAATGCACTCACGCAATGGGAATTTAAGAAATGCACTGCTTACAGCAGTAATGCAATACCCTTTCAAAAAAAGAGAACACAAGGGGAAAATAATAAACGAGCACAAAAGTGTACACGTTGCACCCTGCACAAGGATAGCCTTATTTATATAAATGCACAGTGTTTTTCTCTAGCCTTTTTGTGAATCACTAATTATGCCTTGAATGTGGCTAGACTTAACTCACTTCATCACAATATTCATATGCGTATATATTGTAATGTTTAGTAGTCTACTCCTGTGTTCGTAAAGTTTATTGAAACTATGCACACGTAGTTTTAATGATGTTATTAATTACATCTTTAATCCTCACCATCACAATATGTTTGTATGCTATGATGTGTACTTTATACCGTCGTCGTCATCATTCTCGTCCCTGTACTGTTTTCTAAAAGTCTTTATAGAATGAACACGTATAGGGAAAAAGGTAAAGAGTTGTTGTGGTTCTGAGCTGCTGATATCTCAAAGTTGCCGTGGTATATTCCGTCTGGCTGCCATTCTATTCCTTATATTTTCTATTTAGTATGAGAGATATTTTCCATAAAGAATTGGGACAAGATATAGGAGCCTACTCTACTAGGTATATTTGTAGTAGTTAATGTCCTCAAGATTTAATCCTTTCGTCTAATGCATGTTTTGAGCTGTTACTTCATCTGATTCTGCTACAAAATGTTATAAAGTTTTGTAGGGAAACGTGTAATAATATGATACACACACTCATTCATACAATTTTTCAATGTAAAGTTAAATGCTAACTGGTAACTATAACTATACATATCTTTCATTTGCTAGGGATTCATATACATTGCAATATTGCATATACGCATCTCTCTGCTATATGTATGGATTTCAAGTATTTGTTAAAAGGTAACCCAGAGATACTGGTCTGGGATGAAATGTTTTTACATGTGAAGGAGTTGGAGTTTTGGGGCTGAAGTAATGCACAGCATCAGACCTAGAGAGCATTATATCAACCAACCAACTGTGCTGAGTAGAATTATTTTTGTCGAAAAAATCTGCTTTATATGTGAAGGAAGTTTTGCTTTACTTCTCCGTAAGCCAGTTTACCAAATCAGTGACTCTTGTGACGGCTCTTGAGTGAAATAATGAAAATGATAATGCTCACAAAGGCTAGTGGAATTTACCGTATTTGTTTTTACAGCGTACTTTCATGCGTAAGGAAGCCTTCCTCCTTTCTACTACATCAAATTCAGATCCCTACCTACGCTATACCGATAGTTGGCTGTTGAATACAAATCTAATTTTTTTAAAAGATTTATTATTTTGGTTTATCGAGTAGGTATGCGTGCAGCTCACAATTTAAAGAAGCAAAGATATTCTACTTGCATGAAGATTAAAACTTGGCATATTACATATTTGGTTTTGTGCGTCATGTTCACATAGCTAGAATTACATCATGGCACAAGGTGTGCACATAAACAATACCCTAACTGTCTAAAAAGAGGAGGACTTAAAGACGCCTCAAAACTAACAGACTATGTGCGTTACTTTAGCAGCCATAAGAAAACCCTAAAGTCACAAAACTACAAGAAGACATTTTCTTATGGTTGCACACACGCATCCATACACGGATGTATTTTCTTTTTTTAAAGTCCTCGCATTACCCCACTGTTTTTTTATAATTATATGGATTTTTCTGTGTTTATGTATTACATAAGCTGCATCGGTGTTAACTGTGATGTGCTGCACGCGCATAAAATATGTTTTTGCTTGAAATACTTTTATACTTTGTCTCACAATTAGAAAAAGGTGGTGTCATATATGATGTATATTTGAGCAACATAGGAAGAAACGCAATATGAGGAATTTCAGTTTTTAAGCAGAATATGGCAAATGTTTTATAAATGTTTTAACCTAGAACTAGAAATAATAACTTCGTGAAGGGATGTTGGCAGCTAAAATGCAATGAAGTTACTTCCCTATAAATATTTATTGCTGGCCTATTAGCTTGTCGGTAACTTGCTGTCAAATAAATTATTGATCACATGAAATCTGGAAATTTCTAACGCCATTACGATATTCCTAAGCATTGTTTTTTTATCACAAAAAGTTAAACAGTATATTAATATGCATGCAAAAACATACTTACAAACAGCTATGTTCTCCATTCTCACGGTAGGTATAGAATCAAAATGAATCAAAATACGGCCAGCTTAAACATGCAAACTGCTTTTCTCCGTAATATTTATACAACTGATATGATTATTACTGATATTAACAGCCAAAGACTCACACCTCACACGTCATCATTTCAGTGTTATATGGGCATCACACGCGTGTATTTGCATACCTAATAAAACTGGATTAGTCCCCGTGGCACGTTGTCGTTGGTCGTAGATTCCGTTGCGAAGATCAATGAGGAAAAAGGCTAATGCTTGGCATTGGCATACTTTTGCATGCTCTATATTCGCAATCGAAGTTTAAAACCAGACATATTTCCATCAATATATTGGAACAAATGAGACTAGAGCGAATGAGCTCGTCTGCTCATGCAATTTTAATGTAATATTTTATTATACATTTGACAAGTCTGCACATCATCAGCATAAATTAATAGGTATTAGGTGCACAGTTAACTATGAGTATAGCCAATCATGTATTTTTAAGGAAAGACCTAGTGAAGATTATGTAGCATATATAATGCATCATTTATTGTTACAGTTTCAATTATATATCGAATGAGTTTTTCCACTTGTCGCTGAATAAAACAATGTAATAAAACACAAACCATATTAGCGTTAAGACGTATCGGGATGTTAATTTGTATCCCTAAAATAAATAAATGAATAAAAAACGACAAATCATTAAGTTTCCAAATCTAACAAATTGTCGATTTGGAAATTTTAAATTATTTTACCACTGCAGTCTGCCAACGTTTGTATATTCTATTAAATTTACCAGTTTTATCTTGTCAACCACCGAAATGGATTTCTTGTTTATTGGTGACATTTAGATTATTCACAAATTAGGCTAGTACATTAATTGTAAGTAACGAACCTGTTGGCGACGCAGAGCATTTGTCGTAATATTAGTTTGTCATGTCGTTTATGGCTCATGCGTAGAAGTGTGAGCAAGCAGGAAATGTACTTTGTAATTGTGCTATGTCGTATATGTTTTGCAGTGGCACATGTAATAGTGAGAAACTAGCTTTCGAAAATGATCACTGATTAAAATAGAATGTGTTTTTGCGAGATGAGGAGAGAAGCATGCGAATGCGTATGGGAGCGTACCTACTCAATAAGTGTGTGTATAAATACGGCGAGGTTTGCTAGCTTAAAAGATACTTCTTATTTTTCGTCAATTGGGGTAACCGTAGACTTCAGTGTACAAACGGAGAGAATGCGTAGCAAAGACGGTGAAAAATACAATGGGCATCGATATGATAATCATTCGGCCTTATATAGGCCTAGAAAATATAGAAATACGTACAATTCAATATAAAATCGGAACAAGCTGCACGGTATATAGCTTATAGGAAATTAAACATTCATAAATTAGTCTCAAATACAAATTACATTAATTTGACTACCTTAACATGTGAACAATTGGAGCAAAGTACAAATTCGTTATTTTACATTAAAACCTTAGCTTTTTAGAAAATACAAGTATGACCATAAGAAACAGTATATGTAAAGTGAATTGCGTGCGAGTTTGTCGTTTGTTGTACGTACATAGCTATAAGAAAGAAAGAAAGGAGAAGTTGAGTTTTAGCATTTGATTTGTGCTTGAACGAGCAAGTTGAGTTCGAGTTTAGCAGAGAAGTCTGCATTGATATCTTGCGAGATAATTATTTTGTTTTCATTGATATTACTAATAGAATTTATTTGGTTACTGATCCTTGTAATTAGTAGCAGAATAAATGTTGAAATTTACTAATTGCATTGCAGTGTCTTTTGTCATTTATTTAGCAGTAAGAAATAACATTCAGTCTAATTGATTTCGGCAACGTCAGAAACGTGTTGCGATTTAAAAAGTTTATGAACACGGACCTTTCTGTCCACAACATAATGGTGCCCCAACTGTGGAGAAAAATGATTAATAATTTGAAACTTTCAATTACTCGTGATAGTTACTGACTTTACACTTTGTTAAACGAACTAACGATGTAATCATTCGAAGGGTGACATTTGGGAATTCGATCCTTATGGTGGCCTAACTAGTGGCGAACAAGCAAACTCAAATAGTATTGATGGTTCTTCGACTTGTGCTGAAACTGTGGTTCCAGTAACTCCAGCAATGTCTTCAATTAGTGAAGACAAAAGACGACAGCAGACGGGAAGTGATCGTAATGATCGTTCCAGTGTCAGGTCATCTAAAAGTCTGGAGAAGTTACTGGAAAGATTGAAGTTGGAAAAAGAGTCTATCAAATTAAGGCTTAAACTGATCCAATTGATGATGATGCTCAATCTTGTTCTCCAAGCGATGTCAAGAGTCAAACTACTAATAAAAACTACACCAAGAGATCGGTCAACCAACTAAAGGACGAAACCTTTGACTCACCTCTGTCACATAAGCAAGGTCAAATGTCACCGAATAATGAGAAGACAGAAGTGTATGGATACAGTCACAAAGATAAAACTGATGCGGTTGCGAACCCACCACCACCTTACATTGGTTATACAATGACACAACTGACAGCAAATTCAGTCACTCAATTGACACAAGCTTTGCAAGCGGTGTTTACACAGCCCCTGCAGCAGATGGAACGCTATTTAGCTCGATAAACGCTACGAAAGGACCTCCCTATGTTCACTGGAGACAGAAGAATGGCCAGCATTCTACAGTTTCTAAATGACATTATCGCAGAAATGTGCTAAACCTGATAGCCAGAACCTAGTACGTTTGCAGAAATGCTTAAAGGGAAAGGCTCGAAAGGAAAGCCTGCGTTAAGAAAGTTGGAAAATGCTTCTGCTGCTTTAAGGGTGGTCATCGCATTGGTGCTTACTACAAAAAAAAGTGACGTTGACGGTTGTACATTGTTACACCACCACCTGCTTCATGGTTCCAATTATGTGAAAATAAGAAAGAAACAGGAGAGTTCGAGCGAAGAATCCAAGACTGCTGAATCAGATGAAGATGATAAGGCAGATAAAAAGGTCCCTACAAGTAGTGGTGTAACAGGACACTTAAACAATGGAGGAAAATTTGTGCTGCTAAGAATAGTTCCAGTCGTTCTACAAGGATCTTAAGGAGATCTGGATGCATATGCGCTGTGCGATGAAGCGAGTACAGTTTCCCTTATTGACAGCAAGATAGCAGCACAGCTGGGAATGGATGGCCCTGAAAATTCATTGCAACTTTGTAGGACAAACGCTACTTCCCAAGAAGATAATAGTTCAAAAGGGGTTTCACTAAAGATTCGAGGCAAGAATGAAAATAAACATCGTGTGATGTTAAGTATCGCCAGCTTAACATAAATGATTAAACTCTTTAATACTAATACTCTTTATTAATATGATAAACTCTGGAGAGATACAAGTTACAATGATGTGCTCACGGTGAGAGTCAGAGTGAGAGTGAGTGTTGCACGCAAGAATACTGCATGCATACATAAAGGAAAGGCGGCAACAGAACAGACAGTTGCCACTCTAGAACATTCTAAAACATACTATAACAAAGGAATACATATTCCACACATCGGTCCATGAAGAATGTACGAACTATCAAAAATCTTTCACTTTCGGTGCAATCCATTCGGGCTAAAGAGATGAAAGAGAAATGGACTCACGTGGATGTAAAAGATTACGAAAATGCAAAGCAAAAGCTATTGATTGGTCAAGACCGCATTCATTTAACTATCGCTCGGCAAGTTATTGAAGGTCCTCCAAACGCACCACTTGGTCGTTCACGAAAATAGGTTGGATGCTTCATGGAAACTTAGGAAAGCGGAAAGCAATATGTGGTAACTTTTCCTTTTGCACATTCAAATCCAATCAAAAGAATAGAAAGTCACATGAGTTAGTGAAAGAATCCTTCAGCCTTGACAGCTTGGGGATTGTTGAAAATAGTCGCAAACTGAAGTCACGAGACGACTTACTAGCAGAAAAGATAATGGAGACGTTCACAATGAGAAATGGTGATCGTTTTGAAACATGCCTTTTATGGAAATACGATGAACCCAAGTTACCCAACAACAAAGAAGTTGCTCTAAAGCGGCTTCAAAGTATTGTAAAGAAAATGAATCGCAACCTAGAATTCGCTTTGGAATACTGTAAGAAGGTGCAGTATTATTTTGATATGGGTTACGCAATAAAATTAACAGAAATGGAGGCTTCACAAATAAGTCCGCTGACGTGGCACCTACGACATTTCTTCGCCTTTCACCCGAACAAGCCTGCAAAACCACACTTTGTTTTTGATGCTGTTTTAGAGTTCTATGGTCAAAGTCTCAACAGCAATTTGCTACCTGGACCTGATGTATTGAAATCGTTACCTGGAATGCTATTAAAATTTCGAGAGAAGTGTATAGCTTTCACAGCTGACATACGCAAGATTTTATATCAGGTTATGATACGAGAGGTAGTCCATGATGCTTAGCGATTCCTCTAGCGTGGTGAAAATATAGAAAGCCCCCTAGAACCTATGTGATGTGTGCAATGATATTTGGATCTACGGGCTCTCCTTATGCAGCTCAATTCTTAAAGAAAAAGAATACCATGATGAGAAGTAACCTGAAGCTGTTAATTTCATTTTTACCATTACTACGTTGATGACCTGGCTGACGGAGCTGACATTGTAGAGCAAGCCATCAAGCTGATAAGAGATATCATTCAACGCGCGCTAAGGGAGTTTTTGAAATCGTCAAATGGTGCTGCAACTTATAAGAAAACAGGACGGGGTACTATGCACTACTGCAACGTACTGTCTGACTCTAAGTTATGCACGCAACGAAGAGCTATCATGACTTATCTAATTATATTTTGGTAAATGCTAGTTTTGAAGAGAAAGGAAGGAGACAAGGACAAAGTATTAGGAAGTGCTGCTCAGACGCAGACTAATATCGAACCGAAGCTTCTCGTTTACTAAACACACACTTATAGCTACAATTCAGGAGAATTCATATAAGTTAGCACATAATACAAGTGTAAGTATGGCATAAATCATAGATTACACATAAACGACGGAACAGGTACACAAGAGATTAACAGATCTCTTACAAGCTCAAAGGAAGTACTACCACAAAGTCCAGCGGAACTGAAAGCAGTGGACGTAAAGTCATTTGATTCAAAAACTGAACTTCCTATGTGTATTGGGATTCGGGATTAAGATGCTGACTTGTTACAATTCGCTACAGGTTTAACAAAGTGTATCCTGAAATAATCAGTGGAGTGAAGATTTCATCTAAGAGGGAAGTTTAAAAGACTGATTGGAACTGCAGTCAGCTTAGGTAGCGGCAAGTATGTATTTATGTATGTATGAGGATGACGGAGCTGTAGTTATTATATCACAACTCCTGCCGATGAATCCATGGTTGGATTATTTCAGACTCCCCGTTTTTACATGTATAGTGAATGTGAATTATATTTAATTTTATTGAATCTAATTTTGAATAAGAAGAGATAAGGAAATTCGGTCTAGCAGATAATAATACCAAATACAGAGTCAACACTTCACAGTGAAGGGGCACAGCTTATTTTCGTGAACGCTAATGATATCTAAAGTGAATACCGTAAATAATACAAGGTTACAAGAGGAAGAAACTATACAAGATATTCAACCACAGTCTAATGCAAATTAAAGATTCAGTATACTTTTTTTTACTGTATGAACAGGAGTAGGTATTGAACCCACGCTTATGCGTAAGTGATAGTCAGTACGGATTAATGCCATACGACTTCACCACGAAGGCCTGTTAATCAGGTAGCGATAACGACGTCCTATTTGATAATTGAAGAACAGAATTTAGAATTTGAGTGTGACCTATTGGACTGACTCGAAGACTGTTGTGCTATGGCTACGTAATGATGCTCAACGATACAAATCATTTGTTGCTCATTGTGTGGGTGCAATATTGGAGAAGAGTAATGTCATGGACTGGAAATGGTTTCTACAAAATGGAATCCAGCAGATGACGCTACACACAGTAATCCTATGGTTAAATTAAAATATGACACGAGATGGTTTCAAGGCACCGGATTTCTTCGTGAGCCAGTAGATAAATGGCCAAGAGAAACTATTCCTGAGGTGTCTTTGGACAACCTTGAATTGGAAATGACGAAAGAATATTGTGCAGTACAACAACAGGATGTGGCTGACATCCTCCCAGATGTTACAACGTTTGTTGGAGTCCAATTGGAGTCGACTTCTAAGAGCGACTGCATGGTTACGCTGTGGGGTAGCAGCGTTTAAGCTAAAGAAAAAGAATATCGTGCTTAGACGTCACGACTAATTGCCAACAGAGCTGACAATCGACTACATCCAGTGGGCAGAAATGAAGTGGGTGAAGAAAGTGCAACATGATTGTTTTTCCGAGGAAATTGAATGTCAAAAGAAAAATGTCAAATTGCCAAGAGAAAGCAGAAAAAAGAAAGTATTCAAGCAGAAGAATTGCCAAGTGACCATTTTTAGATAAAGAAGGTATCCTGAGAGTTTCATCGCGAACTATACGATCTCCGGAATTATCCCCTGGACAGAAGTAAGCTATTGTGCTGGACCCTGTACATAGATTCATAATCATTACCATGTTAAAGCACTACAACAAGGACAGGATTTCGTAGTCAACGAGTGACGACGAAAGTACTAGATTTTAAGGATGCGATCTGCAGTGAAGAGTATATTGAGCTCATGTCTAATGTGCTAATCCACGTGAACCCGAGATTGCTCCACTCCCACAATTTCGAGTGACGATGCCTGTGAGACCCTTCGCCGTATGCGGATCAGATTATTTTGGGCAGTTGACAGTGGCCTGATTTCGAAAACATGAGAAAAAATGATGCGCTCTGTTTACATGTATGCATATCCGCGCAATACATTGAGTTGGTGGATAATCTTTCTACGGATTCAGTCATCATGGGTTTGACCAGAATGTTGGGTGTCAGAGGATGGCCAAGTAATTTTTACTCTGACAATGGCACCAACTTCAGAGGAGCCGCCAATGAATTTAAGCGATCGCTTGCGGATTTGGATTTCGAAAAGATGACTGGAGAAATGGCGCTGAAGTAAGTGGAGTTCAATTTTATTCCACCATACACGGCCCACTTCGGTGGAAGTTGGGAAAGAATGGTGAGATGCGTGAAACGGGCTTTGGAAGTTATCCTAAAGGAACGGTCTCCTAAAGAAGAAACCTTAAGCAACTTGTTGGCTGAGGCTATGAACTTGGTAAATAGCTGACCTCTGACGTACGTTCCAGATGATAAATATGATCCGGAAGTGCTTACACCTAGCTCATTTATGATTGGGACCACGCGAGCGTCGCGAGCTAAACTTTGTGGTTTGTCACGGGTTATTATTTTGAAATACTTTCGCGAGCAAAGCTTTGTGGTAGGGACTCCTTCCTCGTAATATCAGTAGGGTCTCTTTCCTGGTAATATCAGCAGGGTCTCTTTCCTGGTAATATCAGTAGGGTCTCTTTTCTCGTAATATCAAAAGAGTCTCTTTCCTCGTAATATCAGTAGGGTCTCTGTCCTCGTAATATCAGTACAAATCAATCACAAAGTAAACATATGCAGACGCAGTCACACGATAAAAGTAACAGTATTACACTCATAACGAATTGGTGACTTGGTAAGATAGCGATAGCGAGACTGGAAAACAAAACTTTCAATTAAATTGAATAACTGAGCTCAATAGAACATTAGCCATGCAATTTGACCTTCTACACACTGTCTCACGTTAATGTTTTATTTTGAAAGAGAGCGAGACTGGAGACTGGCAAAAAATAACTTTCGTTCAATTGAAAAACTGGGCTCAGGAGACCATCAGCGAAAGTCAACAATGAACCTTGCACTGTGAAGTGAAATGAAAAAAATAAAAATCCATGTAAACGATTAAGTAGT
Organism: Sinodicranocentrus sp. ZH6; assembly: GCA_027743935.1. Classification (NCBI taxonomy): domain Eukaryota; kingdom Metazoa; phylum Arthropoda; class Collembola; order Entomobryomorpha; family Entomobryidae; genus Sinodicranocentrus; species Sinodicranocentrus sp. ZH6. Next base: position 2,084 of record JAHZNA010003984.1, on the reverse strand, counting down.
AGCTTGTGTGTATGAAAATCAATGTGTATGATAAGCAAACGAGTTCTTTGTTCGCATTTGTAAACTTGATAAAATTAGTACGAAAAATTAGCATAACTATTCACTAGCATTGGTTTGATGTATAACATGCGATTTGGTTTTGCATAAAATGAATTTAGATCCATACATAACAAACCTGATAGCTAATGCCCCAAGTGAACGTTGTGATTGCATATATGCACAACTTGGTGTATTCACTGCAATGTACGTATTAGCTGTTACTGACGGTACATTATCGGTACGTTTAAAATGTTAGGAAATACAGAATATTATCCAACTAGTTGGACTACGCGTGATAGCAAGTGATTGTAGTTTCAGAACTCGAGTTGATTGTACGTTACTTTACATCGTGCTACTACTAAACGAAATACTGGAAGACGGCAACGTATTACGGAGCTATTTCGTCGTATATTTGAAGAAATTTACAACATAAGTTTTCTGTTCACCTAGGTTAACCTGTCGTAGTCACGAACTGACATCGTAAACGCACGGTTGAGTTACTAGAAGGGTCCGTCTCAACAACTTTGCACTGTTCAAACTGTTGATAGTTAGTGCAGGAATATTCCAATTTTTAGTTACAGTAAAGGTTTCAAAAATTGACATGGCGTCGGCAGGGAAGTTAACAGTTCTTACCAACTCTTATTTGGAACGAAAAATGGAGGCATTCAGGAAATTTGGCAAGGCTTCTACAAGACCTCAAGAAAGTTTCAGGAATTATCTGTTGGAGAAACGACAAGTGAATTTCGGTTATCTCACACGGGAAAACAAAAAAAATTACGAAATTAAGAATTTCAACATCACGGTCGATCAGTTTCAAGAATCTGAAAGTTTGAATGGATTGTTGCCAGTAAATAAACCTAAATTTGTGTTGATCAGCAATAATCAAGAATTTTATAAGATGATCAAGCATATCAGTGCGGAAAAGGAGATAACGCTTGATTTAGAAGGCAATACTGAAAACTCGTACTCCGGTAAGTCATTTAAATTAATATTTCCATTCCTATTTAGTAATTGTTTCTTTTTGGCCCAGTTCAACTAGTTGAACAAAAGATAAAGTAATAATGTTTACTACTACTTTGAATGTGATGAAATGCAATGCGTAAATGATTGTCAAAAAATCCAACTAGTTGAATAGTACGGTAATATCATTATTGTAGTTAATGTCAACATCACTTGCAAATTTTAGGAATGACGTGTTTGATTCAAATCGGTACGCTTCACATCACTTACCTGATAGACCCTTTTCCATTGTTTGAATTAATTAAGAAACAACTACGCTTGGTGCTGGAGTGCAGTACGGTACTCAAAATTATGTACGGATGCGCAAATGATGTACTTGCTCTGAATAAAGATTTTGGAATAAACATAGTTGGGGTTGTGGACACCCAGCTTATTCAAAAGCAATTAGCCGCGATTGTATTTCAGGAGGCAACTGTTGGTCAATCCAAAAAGCTAAATGAAATTGATCATGACGGGATATAACATCGGCAAGTGAGGGATGATGTTACTGGACGTGAACGGGCTCTCAAGGATTTGGAAAAACTAACGCGTGACGGTATTGGACTGGAGAGACTCGCCGAAGTTTATTTGCCGGGATACGGATTCCCAACAGATGCTACACTTGCTGATTGGCGTATTAGGCCCTTGGATAAACCTGGGATGATAGAGTATGCCGTTTATGACGTGCATGTGCTGTACTTCATTTGGCAAAAAATGAAATTATTGGTAAGTTATATTTAGCAGCAGAACAGAAAATCTTAATTTCAGTTCCACTAGTGGAACAGGTAGTCGAGTTTGCAATTGTCGCAACGAACTGTAAACTTCCGTTTTACAATTCCGCCATTATGCTACTACACGTCCACCTAGTTGGACAGTAGTGTATATTTACAATGTAATAATAATAGGAATTTTATTGTAATGAATTTTAGATCAAAATATGTTATTCTGTTTTAAATTAATGTTAATCAATTAATGACAATTCAAAGTTTTATTATCAACTTCCTTATTCTACAACCGATTTTGAATTTTAATACTGTATGACCTTC
>JAHZNA010003983.1:0-27977 GCA_027743935.1 Sinodicranocentrus sp. ZH6 | reverse complement strand
AGATTATTATGTTGTAATGATTTATTATCAAGGTTCTTACTCGTAAACTCGTCTTCATCTTCAGCTTCCGCTTCTCGGGCGAGCTCTTCAGGCGTTTTCTTTTTTCGCATAAGAGGATTGTCTGGTACAGCAGCGGCTGCTTGTTGTTCCTCTGTGATTTCTTCCTTCTTTTTGATATTGTACTAGAAAATGGGGGAAAGCATGAGGCATTTTTATCATCAAGATTAGAGAAAATTATCTTGTCTTAAATTAGCATATGATAATCCTCTTCATGAGATTGTGTCATTTTTAAAAAATTGTCCAAAGAATTTAAATCAATTTCGTCCCATTGAAGTTTACTCAACTTTTAAATTGCTAGTCATGTGTGTTTTCAATATATTCCCAAACACCTTATCAATATTCAGCTGACAATGAGAAACCCATCAACTCCGAAAGAAATCCATTTAAGTTCATTTCATTCCATTTGAGAAAATTCTTCATGTTTGACATCAAGAAAGTAATACATTTCTTGCATGATACTCCTTATTCACAAAATGTCCAGAGTATTTTCCCCTTTTTACCTTTACTCAGAATAACTCAATTGAAGGACATTCACTTCAAAAGGGGTTATCCAAGTGGAGCAAAATATTTACATGGGAAATTATGCATTGAGAATAAATTCCCCTTTTTAGACATTCCATTAACGCTCTCAAGGAGGTAGAAAATTGACTCTTTTTTACCTCCCTTTCATAAAACATTATATCCTCGTCGATATTCATACCTCCGAACAAGCTGTTCCGCTCCACCGCTCAACTTTTCAATATGATCATGCAACCGTTCAATTTCAGGCGGAGACAATGTCTCTCTAGCATGTTGAAAGTTGAAGCTTGCCTAGTTTCAAATTGCCATTAAAACGAAGAAGCTGTGTTTTTTACCAATAATAAGAACCATCATGTATACACGCCATGTTTACTCCTGAAGAGAAAAGTTCCGCATTGAAAAAAAGTATATCAACGACTCTTCTCCATATACACCTCCATGGCTCCCCAAATCCAGCTTTGGAGGGTTGGAATACAAACAATTCAAAATGTAATATTCCAACTGAACATCGGATACTACTTATAATATATGGAAAGCTTTACTCCAGTGTTTGCGTGTCTGGCGTCCTTGTCAAAAGTACAAATTGCATGCAAACTATCTCTCTCTCATATGAGGAGTGAGCAGGAAACAAGGATTGTTATCGGTATTTGCCCACTCCTGGCTTTTTCACAATAGAAACATAATATTAATATGTCGCTGCTTAGAAAATGTACTTTTAGCCACCTTCTCCATAATGACTATCTTAATATATATGTTCCATACAAGAGCTAGAATTTTGTGGGGAGATTCGTGCACGAACAAAACACGAGTTTATATACACACCCCCATGTATTTCATTCTTAAGGTATATCCTAACATTACCACGAAAATTGAACAAGTTCAATCAATCAACTACTCCAGGCCTTGATAAACACTTTACGCAAGCATCCTTTCATGTCCTAAATTTTTTTACTCTCGTGCAAAGGTTTTCCTGTGGACACACGTCAACTTGAAAAAAATCAATGGAGACAATCTCCCTCATAGTTCACTTGCAAAGGATAATTTAAGGAACAATTGCGTCCTAGTCCAGTCATACTTTTGGAGTGTCTTGAAAGACAAGTTGTTCAGAACGCAGAGGAAAAAATACGTGTTTAAACTTCAACTTAAATTTCTGTAGAAAAAGGTTAACTTGAAATTATCCCACGAGGTAAGGAAAATAGTGCTTCTGGGTAATTTGTATTTTTTAAAACATTTTTTTTCTAAAAGCTTTTAAAGGAGAAAGTGATCATCATGGCGTCAAGTGAGGAAAGGGATACCCTAAATTCTTGGGAAAGGATGATGGCATGCTGTTTTTCCTGCGGGTTGGTCTGGTTTAAAGAAGGGTGTGGATCAGCTTGCTGTTGCAACATTCTTCTTAGTTGTTTCTTGGGAGTCTGCTGTGTCCAAGTGTGTCATGCTTGTTCCTACGTGGGAAAACCGGCAGAGTCTGAGAGCCCTTGCGCCGTGATTGCGACACATGGAGAGCTTCGCCCGTTGGGGATTACACAGCAGCCGAGGATGTAAAACATAAGTATATAAAAATAATAATGGTGCAATTATTTCTCCTAATTGACAAATCCTTAAGAGCACAATATACGTTTATGAGTATCTTCAAATTCAATCTATTTCCTGGATAATGGGAAACATTGTAAATGCTTGTGGTTGAGTAATTACAATTGGCCGCAGTACTATTTGCTTATGTAAACCTTTGTTGTAAAAAATATGTTATGATATTAACATTTGTAGAGATAAATGTAGCTTTGCGGATTAGAGTAAATGGTACGTAGATGTGATCATTTTTAGTTTTGTTGACAATTTAAGTAAAAGTTTAGCTTGTAGTACAGGTAAAATGTTCATGACGGACATGAATAGTCATTACGATAACCTTAACCTATTTATTCTCCGTTACATTTCCATTCTATCCTGTAACTCTCATCTTTAAAGAGAGGACAAAAGGAAAGCTAGTAGCAATTAAGATGTATATTACAACTCTGCTTTTGAACAAGCAAAATCACTGGAGAAGCTGTCGAGAAATAATTTTTAAAATCTGTATACCAACTGGTTTCGTGCAAGTGTCAATCCGAATCTCATTTGAAAAGGTAAATTGCCCAAAGACTAAAATAAAATATTTTCTGACAAGGTATAACTCTGAACTGACAGCTGAATGTATTGCTGTCATTTAAAAATATGTTGATGAATTTTAAACAAGTGTTGTGGATAGCTCAAGCGCATGCTGTTTCGTAAAATCAAACACAAACTTTACAGTGAATTAAAATGAATGAATCTATCATGTCCGGATTTACACCAAAACTATTAAAATGACAGCAATTAATTCCTCTGTTCAGCAATGAATTAATTACCTTGGGAGTAATTTGGATTCTAAAAATCAATATCTTTTAAAAAATGTCTAGAAGAAAAAAGGCTTTGAAGGGAGAGTCATCATCATGCCGTCAAGTGAGGAAAGGGATACTCTAAATTCTTGGGAAAGGATGCGGTCTTTCCTGCGGGTTTGTCTGGTTCAAGGAAGGGTGTGGATCAAAATGCTTCTAAGCTGTCTTTTTAGGTTCATGCTGTGTCAACGTGTGTCACGCTTGTACTTTTGTAGGAAATCCGGGAAGGCCTGGGAGCCCTTGTGCAACGATTGTGACACATGAAGAGCATCGCACATAAATTCCATTTACACAGCAGCCGAGATAATATACATTTCTTGTATTTGAAAACTCTTTACTATTTACTGGAATATTTTCAAATTCAATTTATTTCCTGTACGGTGGAAAAGCTAGAGTATATAGCGCAAAGTTTTATATGCTTTGAGTAATTATGTATAATACAGTAATAATAAACCCCAATTCAATGCTATATGCTAAGCTAAACATATGAGTGCGAAAACATTTCATGGTATTAATTGTTTTTGGATTTATGATAAATTTGGATTTGCATTTGGATTTATGGACACTTCAACCGCATGTTTTCTCTCTCTATTTTTACTCTTTTACTCTACTCTACAAATCTTAATAGATGAAAAACTCAAAGCACGAAGTAATTATCATCTTTATCCTAACGCTGGTCTCGAATCTGGAAGAAGTAGTCATAGTAGAAACGTAGCCCAGATTTTTTTAAAAAGGTACTTATTTTCATTTTAAAATCGAATACCATCATCAATAGATGAGAATTGATAACATTTGGATTTTTGACTTTAATAGAACAACAATAGCAACCTTCCACCGATAACAAGATGAGCTCCAAACATGGGAGCAAGGGATATAGTCTGTTTTTTCCATGTTGCTTAATCTGGTTCAAACAGGAATGCAGAGGTCCATGTTTAGTCAATGTTCTCCTCAACTTTTTTCGTTTGCTCATATTTGCCACGGTTACACTTATGTTGGAAAACCAACAAGCCCTTCTAGCCCTTGTGCAACAATCGCGACAACTAGAGAATTACGCTCTAAGGCATATATCGTCACTTGCGAGCCGAAACAATAAACAAAATGCTCAAAATCCCATTAAAATGACTCATTTTAAATGATAAAGTAAAACTAAATAAAATTTCCTCGTAATGAATTCACTTTCACAAAGTGTTTCAAATAATAATTTGAGCTCACCCTTTTAAAAAAAACATTCAAGCACTCACATGTGAACTACATAAATGTTTGATTTGCCAAGTCAACAAGAGAAAAAGAGCAAAATCAACATTAATTTCGACATGTGAAGCTCATATATTTCATGTAGAGAAGAATCATCTATATACATTCCTTTTCCATAAACAGAATTGCATTGGAATCTACTTTCCCTTTGCTCTTTCCCAATAACTCACTTTAAAACTGAATCTGGTGAGAAAACAGACATCCCAATCTCTCCTTAACATTACTCCAAAAAGGATGATAAGAGCAAGAAAAACGACAACTTTCCCTCCCGGCGCAAACACACAAAGACACACAAGGTTGCAAATGTTACCAGGATTTGCATTTTCCCTCCCTCTACCGCTAAAAAAAAGTCAAAGGAAACTCAAGAGAAAAAAGAGAGAAAAAAGAGGATTTCACTGCCGTAAGTAAACACGAATTTGTTCCAAATCATTGGAATGCTTAGAGTTGGAAAAGTATAGGCACAAAGAGAAACACTTGATATTTCTACTAAAAGTTGAGGGTCCCTTTCTCCATCTTGTCTTTTTTCTATGTTGAAAAAAAACTTCAATTTTTCCAGCCGCACAAGATACTCTTTGGGATGAAGGGATTGCTAAGCTTGGTTTCTATTTGTAAGAGAAAAGAGAATTCCTCTGGTTTTCCATTTCATCCGAGAAAAGTCAACAAAGGGAAAGAATGCAATTGAGATGTTCATGTAGCAAGTGATTTTCAACTTTGTTTATTATTCTTCCTTGGTTGTAAAAGGGTTTGAAATAAAATTGACCTCAGTTGGTTTGACTTTTGGGTTAAGAGATAACAAGACACACCCTTATAATCGGGTTGTTTGTTGTGGGCTGACTGTTTTTTCTCTCAACTTTGTCATGTTTGAATTTGAAGAGTTGTCCTTGCTACACCTTCATTTGTCCGTTTCAATTGGAATTCAATCTAGAAATCCCTATTTTTCCTTTTTGGATTGCTTCATAAAAGGAAAAGTGGGAGTACACTTCTTTTATTTTCAACAGCGGTTAACTTTCCTCTGTTTGAATTTCCATCTTTTTTCTCCTGTAAAAGGGTAAACTTCAAAGTAGGCTGAGGAGAAAAAAGGTCAAAAAATGAATACCCCTTTTGGTGGATTTTCTCGTTATTCCGCTTAACTTGTCAGGATTGAGAACCCTGTCAGATAAGGTATGGGGTATGTTGATTTCGGTTTTGAAAAATAAGAATGGAAAATAATCCATAAAAGTAGGGTTTACGATAAGGAGCAAAAGATAAGAAGGATTTTTATTCACTCCAGAAATGGCTCTGTGGCCCTAAGGCTGATTCGTTATTCGAAGAAAGGGTCAAACCCCGACAAGGATTTTATGGGATTTGTAATAGAGCAATAATCCAAGCTAATATTTAAGAAATGAGCTAATAAAAGGGGCATTCTAAAAATGAAATTGAAATTCATAGTCTTCAGCTAGAAGCCAGTCACCAAAAGACTTTCCAAAAATGTGTCTGATTTTTGGAACATGAAAAAATCAACAATTTTTTCCCCTACATCGAGCATTTTTCTGATAACCAATAAAAAGGAGGGGTACTCTCTTGAGAAAATTATGCAAATTTGTAAAGTTGAAAGTATGTTAGGAAATGAGAATGTAGCATGGGCACTCCATGATATTGGGAAGTATTGAGAAAAGTTTTTTTTTCCAGGAAACCTCTTATCTAAATTGTTTGTAAAGAATTAAATGAGCCAACGTTCCACTTTTCCTTTCATCATCATTTTAAGTGGCTCTGTCGTAAACACAAAGATGTATTACTTTGTCCTTATAAATACACACACGTTTTCCTAAAATAAAGGAGAAAGCTGAGGAAACTCTTTGGGTAAGAAATACATGCGCTGATTTCCATCCTATTGTTTTCAGACAGTCAATAATGAATATAAATTCATGGTAAGAAAGGACTCGCCCAGAATTCATAAGACAGTTGTGCCCTTGTCCTATTCTTTTTGAAGATTTCTCTAGAAAACCAGTCCTAGACTAGCTTTTTCCTCTTCCAGAAATGCCATTGTCCAGAACAAAGCGAGCTTCCAGGATTTTGCTCATTTATGCATTATTCAATAGAGGAATATTTACGAGAGCATGTTGAATCAGCTCAATGAGCTTTTTCCAGTGTTTTGGAATTTTCAACTTTAACCCAACCATAATCAACGATGGCTCTTCATAGTAGGGGCAAATCACAACCAAGTCAAAGTCGAAAATAATTCAATACCCAAGAAGTAAATAAATAGCTGTGAACGTGTATACATTTCTTCTCCGAATCAAGCTATATAAAATATTAGACTGTGTCTTAGTCAATCCCAATTAAACATTCCCGTTGGGAGCAGGATAACAAAGAAAATAATGGGCTGATGGATATATTAATATTTTCTCTATAACATTCATACCCTCACCTCTCTACTAGATAGCTACTCTATTTTTGTCATAAATAAATCCTCATTCCATATCAACAATATTCTCTGTGTAAAACAAACCATTAACAAAATGAAAGCAGATATACAGATATAAACAAGCTCACCCCAGCTGGACAAGGATCTAGCCAATTATTATTCTCAAACTACTCCCGTTCCTTTTCATGATGTGGTAAATAATGAATTTGTTTTTCTCCAGAAGACACACTTCAACAACAAATGGCTGCCAGCTATGCATCATAGTCGATAAATGTAACTAAGCTGGTTGACATGCTGAAAAAAAGTTCACCCACCAGCATGTTTCCATCTCATAAATATATCGACACTCAAAAGCTCTGTTTTTTTATCTGACCGCAAACCCTTCCACGTTTTTTCTGTCCTCTTATGACTATTTAATAATCCATATAAAACACTCCAATTTTCTTTCAAGACGATGAGTGGTGGTCTTGAAGGGAGAAAGCATATATGCAGAAAAAAACACATTTGCGTGCTATGTATTTTTGTGCCAGGCGCTAAAAAGGGAATTACCTTTTAACATCGGGAAATGTCTTTCCAACAACGGATATTGTTTCCTAAAGATAAGAGGAGATAAGAAAATTTCGTGATCGTGAGTCTCGTCATGTCATATTCTTTTTATTTTCTAAAGCTATTAAAACTTCATCTGGACAGGTGGAGTTGGGTTGTAAATGAGATAGATAATATTATTTATACACAATGAGTTTTCGCTTTTCAATTACATATCGTTTCCTTTTCATTGTGGTTATCACTGGAAAAAGGGGAATGATTGATTGTCTGGAATAATCTATATTTTCTCAATGGGTGTTATATTTATCAAGAGAAAACAAGAGGCAGATATATATGTATATATTATTCCCTTTACAAATGCTCAAATGACTGTGATAAAATAGCCTAGAAAACTGCAAAAGTTGCTTCCTTCCTTTAATGAAAATGGTGTTTGGAGGAATACATATTTCCAGTCATAACGATGAATGATGATATTACCTCCAAAAAGTTGCATTTATGCTCATCTTCCTCATCCCTCTTTATGATTATGACTGTGTGTGTTGTCAAGAGATAGTCGTAATTTCTCATGTATTTCGGTTATCATCATGGGATGAGGATGTGCATGAAAGGGTTATGATTATGGTGCAATGAAAACTCTTATATTGAATGGTAAACCATGGGATAATTTAACAACTTTTTTTATCATCGTATGACTCGGTTTGTTTTGGTTATGCAAAATATTGGATTCTTCTTTGGGTGTTATCATTCCCCATAGGTTTTTACTATCATCCCTCCATAAAAGCAACCCTGGAGGGAATTCTTAAAAAAATATGCTTTTGTGAGGAAATTGGAGTTGAAAGGAATAAAAAATATGGCAACTGCACATGGAATCTAATTGGGAAAGTGGAGCAAGGAAAAATTTCAAGTTGACGTAACAAATGTCAAAAGTAAACTGGGTGAAAATGTTTATTACACTTTTTCATTGTATTCCACTCTCAATAGGGATTCTTGACCGGAATGAGGTGTTATGGTGAAATATACACATATACGTGTTTTTTGTATTTAAGTGGCAATTCCTCGCTTCTTCCTAATATCAATAGTTCAGTTTTATGGGACTATTTATTTTTTCCGAATGACAGCCACCAGATAAAAGTATCCGTGTAAGGAGTCGTAATAGGTGTGTAGGGAATTGGAGCATGTTTCTGTTTCCAGGAAGAAAAAATACTTCACAACTTTCGACTTCTCTTCAGTCATCTACCGGATCTGTAGAGTTTTCGAGGGATATTACAATTTTGATTTTATTTCACAGAGAAAAAATAAGGTTACAGTGAGCATTGACATTGATGTGAGGTGCTTTCACTTTTATTCTACGATTCTACGATTACAAAAAAAAACAAAGTCTTTTTCATCTCATTCGCAACTGAAAGCTGGTTCATAATTTGAATTCATATCGTCCACAATCATGGCAAAATCAATCACTCAATATCACTCCATTCTCCTATTCCAGGTGATTTCATCCAAATAACATAAACAGTCTCACACTTTCACTAAAGCCCAATCATTCCACAACATTCAACTCAACTAGCTAGTCGCAATACTCTAGAAGATAGCGTGCACCCTTGCGAGAAAAAAATCGAAATTGTATGGGAGCAGTATTCCAAGTAAAAAACACGACGCTGACACGAGCCCGAATAAACTATATAATTTTCCAATTTAGTCCATTTTCTCCACAAAATTGAGGATATTATTCTAACCGAAAAGAAAATTGAAGTGATGAGACAATTGAGACAGTAAATCCTAACTGGACGATTTTCTTGAAATATCCCCAAATAAATTGACTTGTTTCCTATCTCTCGCTGAAAAGCCTGTCAACCACTGCCCATTTTCTTTAAAGGAATCAAATATCCATGGGTTTTCTACAAGAGCGAACACGCTCAGTTTTCAACTTGACAAAGTTGAGCAATTCAATTCAATCAGTGAAGCATGAACTTGAAGTTGAGAGATGATGATAAGAGACTTGAGATGAAAGTGCTACATCTTCTTTTACACTTTACATCTACATGCTATACCTTTTCACAAAGTCACAATAGTAAAGAAACTGAAACACGTTAAACTACCCATGTCCTTTGGAAAATGCTGACTGGTGTTGCCATATCACAAGAAATAATAATAGTCAATCATGAAATGCTCTTATCGACAGACACCACATTTTAACGTATTGTTTACGACTTACACTTTCTCTCGAAATATCCAACACGTTTCAAGACTTTCTTCAAAAGAATTGTATAAAGTGATACGACGCTTTGTTCAATCTTTGGAATGTATTCCATGTTCTTCTTTTATTCACTTAAATTCATACAAAAATACAAAGATTGTTCTTCTCAGAAACCGTTAGATGGTATTCGTTAGGGATGCTTAGATTCTAGTAAATTTTACTGTGGGGGCGTGCACACTCAAAGTTTTCAAGTATATTTCTTCTAAAAATGCAATAAGCTTGGTTATCATCTCCAAGAAATACTTTTAACTTTTCATTCAATTTTTCAGCATGTACATCCTCTTTCCAGAAACTTTAAACAGGTCTTTTCCTCCACTTACTTTTATATTTTTTACAAGATTATCAATACAAATAACAAATTTCTTTTATTTTACAATGCTGAAGAAAAAATTGTAAGAATTGGATTTTCAATCTTGTCTCATCCATTTTTCATGAGTTTTGCTCAAGGAGCAAAATCCTCTAATGATATTCATCAGTAGTTTCTTCAAACGGAGATTGATTTTTTTAAAGAAATTTCCAATGGAAAGTGGATTCTCCATATTTATCCTACTTTTTAAGTCAACATATTCCAAAGAAAAATCCTCTACTTTCCATAAAATATCCTGGAATGGGAGAGAAAAGAGGTTTATAAATCTTTGAATATATCTTTTCCCCATTTTAAATCTCTTCTTTGCATACTCAAACATTTACCTGCGTTTTTTTACTTGAAAAATACAAAGATACAAGATACACTTTTGGAATAATATCTTTTTGAAACACAACCAAAGTGGGGGAAGAGAGAAAGCGAGGAAATGTCATTCAAACATGCTTCATACTACTTTTCTCTTTGTCCCACAGACTTGAGGCTTTTCACTCAAGCACTTTTATTATATTATTTTCACATTTTCCGCTACGAAACCTACTCGCAAAAAACTTTTTTTTGAGATGGGGAACCAAGAAAAAGCGTGAGTTGAGGAACATTACGCTTTCTATAAAGGGTATCCTTATCCCTGGAAATATATATTTGTAAAGCTTGACAATATCTGCCGATATATCTTTCTTGTATGAAGTGAAAGCTCCTCACATTTGGAAAGTTTGTGTTGTTATTTCTCAAGAGTGGGAGAAAACGAGGAAATAAAAGATAAAGCTTGAGTCTGCCTGACTTGATAGCTTACAAACCCAAACAGAATGTTAATAGCTAATATAGTTGATCTTCAAGGGATGATATTTTACTCTCTTCCCCACATATATGTTTCCCTGTTGGGGGGAGAGAACGTTGTAAAAATTTCTGGAGAACGTTCTAGAATATAAATCCACCTACATTTACCATCCTCTGTTAGACAGTGTACTTTAAGGATGGCATTACTTCATGAAATGGGAAATGTTTGAAAGAGAAAAGTTGTCGAGAGTAGGAGTCCGCAGAGGAGGATATTTTCTGTGTATTTCGAGAAAACTTAAAAAATGCAACAATGTTGGAGCAAACGTGGGTGTATTTTCCCTCCTTTCTTTCCAATTCGAGGGAGACATTTACATGGGAAATTATGCAAGTTTTCGTTTGAATATATATGTGAGCTAAAATGTGTACACTTTCTCTACAAAGGATGGGTAGAGAGAGATGGGAAAATTTTGTAGAGAATTTACAGAGTTTTTGCAAAGACTCTAGACTAGATTCTCAGATGGGGTTATAATATGAGGATGTGTAATGTCAAGTATCACAATGTAATGTGTTTCCCTTCCTGTGTTCCCCTCTAGAGAGAAAGGAGTATTTCAGGGAGAGAAATTTACTAGTTAGTTTGTTCTCCTCTAACTACTCTCTCCATTAAGGGAGAGATGGAGAATGCTCTTTTCCTCGAAACACAGGCATAACTTTCTGTGTGTTTCTCGTTATGAGATATTATTTCACGGGACGTGAATAAATAAGAGAGAAAGGAGTTTGTTTGATTAGGTAGAAATTTCTAGTATTCTATTAAGCTTGGATACTTGGAGGAAACTTTGGGAAGATTGTATTTTCTCTTTAGAAAATCTTATTGCCTTTTACAAGATATTAAATTTTGCTTCAGTGTATAGTTTGTTTATGGATATACAAACGTGAATAATTTAACAGTTTTTTACATAACTATTTTTTAATGCATGCTTCAACATCCTCAAAAGCATTTCCGGTGACAGAGGAGGAAAAATTCAATATGTAGGACTTCCTTTTTATCAGGATTTACAAAATGAGAGACATTTTCCTAAAATAGGCATTTTCTCACATTTCCATAAGTTGTATAATTGGAATTTTCATTCATATAAGTATATGCTATACAGTTGAAAAGTAAAATCTATCTGTCAAAAGGGAATGGAATGGGAATATTTCTTATTCTGTGATATCATCATTAGAGTCCTCCATTTCCCCAATATTCACATTTCCCACTAGAAAATAGGTTTTAGTGCGGTGGCGGAACTCAAAAGAAGGAATAGGATTGTCGTCATTCTGTTTAATATATGTACACAAGTCCTTCAACTTTCCTGTTCTCAAGTTTCCCGCATCTGTTTCAGCCAGAATAGCTTCATCTCCCTACAAGTCTAAAACTTGAGAATAGTTTGTCTCTGTCTGGATGAAGAAGAAAAATAAGTTAGTCTTCTCCAAAAAGATCCCTTGAGTGTGGAGGAGGAGGGAGTTTTCTCTGGTTGAATTTTCCCCACAAGAAAAGGACAAGCAAACACTTTTGTTTGGAGAAGATTTCCTCCTTTAAACAAACTCCTTTCGTTTGCCAAAAAAAACTAGTTTCTCTTCAAGAAAATCTCCAGCTTTTATGGTCATGACAGTTAATGGCCTTGAGTTCCTCTTGAAACTTTAAAAAGAATTACATAAATATGTGAATGTCTGAGGGAGCATTGAACAAGAAAAATATATCCATTCTCAAGACCAGAAAAAACAAAAATAACTCTTACTTACAACAGGAAATGTACAATGACGGGTGAAAAAAGCTTAGTAAAATTCTCGTGAGAAAATAGACAAACTTAGCCAGCCTCAGAGATTATCTTCACTTGACTAATAATATTTTTACGTTCCCCATCACCCTTTAAGCTACACAAAGAAGCTAGATGACGATGAAAAGGAACGCAATCATTGGCATCGTGAAAGGAACCTTTTGTTTCAACAAGGAGCACAAATTTAACAAGTAGAATTAGCCATTTCCCATCTTCAATGTGAACCACTTTCAAAATAACTTATTTTCCACCAGAGGTTAAACAAAAACGTTTCAAGAACGTTATCCCTTTCCCACCACAGCTCAACAAGAAATTGTCTGGGGCATCGTGATATTTTTTTTCGGCTTTTCTTATTCTCCTCGAGGAAAATACATTCCTTCCTAAGAAGCTTCATATAAGAAAGGATTTTCTCCAAGAGAAATTCAAAGGATCGTCGGAGACAAGTAAATATATAGCTTTTATCCTTCGAAAGGCCCTCCCTGTAGGAGAAAGCTTGAAAGGAAAAACCCAAAGAGAAAAGGGCAGAGTGGTGAGAAAAGGCAGTGGAGAAATTTTGTTGGAAGTTTGCCAAGTCTTTCTCCAGCTTCTGCCAAGACGGATTTTCCATCGGGCCGCAAGGCAAGGGCAAACCTTTCCATGTAAAATCCTCCAAATCTTCATCGATCACAAAGTATAAAATTGTATTCTTCATGCTCTATTCTACTTTCCACATATTACAAGAGTATATGATAACTCTACCAGAGAAAAAAGGGCGCCGGCATAAAAAAGTGCAACTTTCCATCCATTCACCGAGTACACGCCACTTACACGCTTTTTCTTTCACTCTGTATAAAAACCATAACAATGTAAAAAGGCACAATATCATCTCCTTTCCAGGGAAGTATATCTGGGAAACTTTGTCGACAATGAGATTCATGGATTTTTTTCCTCTCTAGGTTTCTGGAATGCATAATCTTATTAATCTTATAATGCACAGTGGAAACTAAAGCATGGGAGAATTTGAGAGAATAAGTTGATAATATATACTTCCTTTTTTCTTCTCAATCACCTCATGCCTTTCAACTTGTATGTGGATAAATGGTGGCTAAGGTCGATTTAATATTCAGTGAACCATATATTTCCCCTCTAAATCCAATTGCACAATACCCTCCGTTCCCAAATACAGTTGAGCATTTTCCACTCAAAACGTTTCAGGATGTTTGAGAAATTGTGTAGGAAGATATGATGACATAGTTCTGTTTAGGTAGAGGATAAAGTCCTTTATTTAAATTTATCCTTTCAATATAATAGCCCAATTATGGAACAAAAGTCACAATATGTGTTCATGTCATAAATTGGGCTTCTATTAACTTTCACTGTTTTTACTCATGTTTTTTTGTTTCCATGCATGGATTACTTTATGGTTCATATTTTGTAAACTTGGAACTTTGCTCAAAATATATTGAAAGAGATGGCTAATGTATTCGGTTATATTTTGCTAACTTTTTGGTATATTTAAAAGAAGGTGAAAAAAAGTTTTCAAGAAATCATTGATAAATGTTTGTTTGTTTAGACAAGGGATGATTTTCATTTTGCACGTCTCCAAATTCTCTGGAAAATAGCTCTAATTCAGGGGAAAAGTTTAGTATTTGTGGTTGCTGGTTGCCCCTGTGTCTCTTCCTTTTGATCTGGTTTCGTTGAAAAGGATGTTTTAGGTAGAAAAGAGAACAAAAACTTGTAATATCATACATGGAGAAAGTGGAGCGCTGGCGGAGGGTGTTTTACAGATGGATTTCGTTTTTCACCTTTTTCCCGATCGAGAAAGAAAAGTATCGTTTTGTAATATGAACATGAAACGTGAGAACGTGACTCATCCTTGTGTATATTTTAAAGAGAACTTGTTTATATCCCTATTGTCCCAGAAGGGTAAAGATAAGGTCAAAGGTTAAAAGTGGTGCTAGTAAGCCGATAAAAGGACTTTAGCAGCTTGACTAGCTTTCTTTAGATGGGAAGAGGAAGTTTTCGAGACTATTTTTCAGCCTTAAGACTGCGCAGCAATAAAAGGAAAAAAATAGCTAAAAAATAAATAAAGCTTTTTCTCACGAGAAAAACTTTTTGAGGAAAATGTAACCCTGCATTTATGAGAGATTCAATGACGGAAGTGATCACGGCTCCTTTCCCTCTTTTAACAACTACTGTCAATCATCCCAGAAGGGAAACAAGGGAGAGGAAAAATAAACTGTTGGAGAAAAGCATGCACACATGAATATTTCCAGTTCATAATCAGGGCGACATATAGCTTTCAGAGAAAATTAAACACGAGGAGTTCTACATGAAACAATACGAGTACACGAATTACACTCCAGATTTACATTCATTTTTAGCCCATTTCTTGAAACACAGTTGAGTAGCCAGTGGAGAAAAAACGTTTTTGCCCTACTTGGCCACCGCTCCACCTAAAAACTGTCTCTGCGATCAATACCCAGTGAATGTGGGTGTTCCTTGTTGTAATATTAGGGTAACTTTTTTTCCTGTGGAGTCTCAAAAAGGAAACGCACACTGGCCCCATCCTGCATTAGGGAAAGTGCAACCGAGAGAATTAAAAATGTGTAAAAGAGCGAAGCCCTCAAAGCATTACGATGCATAATGCAACCAGAAAAAAAACCGCACAAGTTAACTCCCTCAAAAGAGAGAGAACTTATGCCTGGAATGAGAAATAGAATAGAGAGAAAAATGAAAAGAGAGGATATCTACAACTCTCATGTAATTTACTTTCCTTCATAAGAACCTTCCAACATTTTCCTGTGGAATAGGATGGTTCCATTTTTTCCTTCCTTTTTATGGCTTCCAGACAGATTAGCGAAAAAAGTGGAATTAGGTCAGAATGTATTACAAAGGGGAAAAAATTTACGTAGGAAGGGACTCAAATCATGAAAGGGATTAGAGAGAGAATTTGTTTTGGAAATAATGAAAATTTACAGATGGCTAAATGAAGCCGTGACACTAAAGCTTGAATGTGGATTAACAACTGGAGATATAAACTTCTCATTTGCAAGCTCCCCTGTTCCTCTTTCCCCACAAGCTTCACTGATTTCTCTGTTTTGATCAGTTCTCAAAGTTTGAAATGTGGGCAAGGCATTCAAACTAATTATAAATTTGAATCCTTTCTCTCCAAATGAATTTTGACAAGATAATTCTCCATGTTTTCCAGCCTCGTCTTGTTTTTATAAAAAATATAAACCATAAACGTGCCCTACTCTAGAGAGAAAGTAAATCCCAAGGATTGGGTGTGGACTTTGAGAGAAAATTGGCAACTTAGTAGTCGTCCAAGAGAATATGAAGAATATTATATTTACCTAGTGAGAACGTGACATGAGCTCTGTTGATGATTTCAAAAACGGGAGTAATTACACCCAGGATCTTTGCAGCTATAGAGAAAATGAATGGTGTTCGTGTACCACTTAATTGGCATACTTGTGTCATTTTATCGTTACCAAGGGAGCTCACTTCAAGTGGGAAGCCTTCCCTTTCGTGAAATGAGTGAGTGACATGACACATTAATTCTGCACTTTTCCAGCTGTTTCACATTTCCAGCCCCAATGCCAGCTTGACGTTGGAATAAAAATATATAAAACCTTTCACAGAGACGAGAGAAGGATGAGAGTCTCAAAAGGGAAATAAAATTCAGACTTTTTTCATCTCTTTCTCCCTCTTTCTCTCTCTCGTAAAATAGCCAATGAGAGAAAAAAAAAGAGTCCACACGCTTCCCCTCTTTCCGTTTACCTTGGAATGGGATGAACGAATGAATAAATGACTTTCCCGATTTTCTCTTCTGATTACACCTCTCCGCCCTCATGAGAAAATTCCATCTACAAAATCTCGCTCATCATCTAGAGAAAATAGCTGATTGCTATTCTCGACGTTTGCGGTAGCAAAACACGGAAAAGTAATTCCAGTGGGGGGTTTCCAGGAGGTCAGCTCTTACCACATAATATATATTACTCTTTTCTCTTCCAGGGTCGAAGCAATCATAAACGAGTCATGGATAAGAGATACACTGCAAGTTTATCTCGGCCGACTTTGTGTCAGTCACGCTTGCACAGTGGGATGTATACAAAAAGCGGAGATATGATTGGGGTGAAGAAAGAATTTGATTTATTTATTCTCTTTTCCCTCCATGATTTCCTTTCTTAGGAAGATCAATAAGATCAACTTGTCGAGAGTTGTGTGGGCTTTTTTCTCTAAAAATAATCCCAACGTTTCAACAATATTTTCTGATCTGGGCTCAATTACTTCAAACATACAAAGTAGAATTCTCATTCGAGTTTCTATTGATTCTTTCAATCAACCATTTAACCTCGAGTGGAAAGGTGAAGAGAGGAATGATGAGCTGGATTTTTTTCTCCAGAATTTATTACCTTGTGTTTTTTCTCTTCAGGCTACCATGTCCAATTACGAGAATGTGAGATACTTGAAAAATAAAGATACCTTATATAAATATACTTGAAAGAGGTATACACATCTAACTCCTTTACTCCAAGCCAATTCCAATTTCGAGGAAAAAAACCCTTTCCAAAAGCCTGGTGTGGACTGACTCGCATTAATTTTATTAGCATAATTTAATTTCCCTCTAAACACTACAATTCCCTTTTTTCTTTAATGACACAGGAAAAGGAGAGAAAAAAGTCAATATCTCCTTTCCCACAATTATGCCAATGAGCTAGTGAAAAGTTTTTCAGGATTTCTTCGTCTCCTCAAAGGCTTCAACGTGTCAATTAAAGGGGAAAAGGAGGGAAAGTAATTATAATATTTTTTGAAGAAATCAAAAGAAAAAACTTTTTTGTCTTTACTTTTAATGACGTTGAGTTCTAAGTAGTTTTCTGGATAAGATGTCATTCAATGGGAGACAAAGTTTCTTCTTCAATTATACCCCTGCCATCATCATCTTCCAAAAGTAGCCGCTAGAGCAATCCTCCCATGAAAATGGAGACTTTCTTTTCAAAAGCCAAGATCCGCAAATTCCTTTTTCAGATCAAATTTTACAAAATGGTTGAAAAATTACGAAAAACTCAAACAAATTGCTGGAACTCTAGAATTCCTCTCAAGATGGCTTCTTAAAATTTAACATTTTCCCTACATTTTTTGCCTACCTAAACCTAACTGACTTTCCCCATCATTCTCATGTCATATCCATTAAAAAACACTTTTCCTCATAAATATTCTGCAAGGAAATATGAGCTAATATTTTACCTTCTTTCCCTTTCCATTTTTCTCTTTAACTATTTCCTCTCTGTCAAATATCCTCTTCCGCTAATGGCCCTTTTATAAGAGGTCATATAAACATATTTAAAGGGAAAAATATAAAAGCAATATTTTAGTCTACTTTAGCCCTCCAGATTAAAATTGTTTTCTTTGGAATCCTCCATTTCATTTAGTTCCAAAGCAATTCATCTCCATTCTGGTTTCATTTCAAAAATTGAAACAGAAATGGGAGAATGCTTATCATTTTTTCAATCAATCCGTCACTTCCTCCATAAAAAATGTCAAAAAGTCTATACCGTCAGTATATTTTTTTCATCCTGGAAAAGCTGATAGGCTGACATTGATCTAGCAGTAAACAAGTTTTATTGGAATATATAAAAATGGAAACTGTCCGTCTTTGTGACGCCACTACTTCCCCCAGAGTTTAGTTAGGATAAAAAACTCTCAACTCTAGGAATATAAAAGGTAAACAAGGTTGAGGTGAAACATTTGCAAATCCTTTTGTGCGAAATATTAGCCTGACAGTTTTTTCCCCTTATTCCTTCCTTAAGGATATTACATACACTAGAGAAGATAAAGTATGAGCAGGATACAAGAATACCTTATAGATTAATATAGACACTCACTTGTGGCGGAGGATCATTTTTCTAATGTAATTGTGACAAGGATTTCACAACGGGAAACCAAGGAATGTTTTTATTTGTGAACATATTTTTGATGTCGGTTTCTTTGTAAACATTAGCATTCCTCTGCTATCCCTCTCATGTCCATGATGGGAGGGATGATGAAAATGGAATTTTGACAGATGAACAATAAAAACCGCGCAATTCTCGTTTCAACTCTATTTATAGAACAAGAGGGAATAAAAGCGGCTGGATTTTAACCACAAGAAAGGAATAAAATGGGATTAATTCTAACAAAACCTGGAAAGAATGACAAATCACAGAGGAAAGCTGTGACGATTAGCTCTAGCTACATAAACTATACCACTTTTCTAGCATCAGACATGGAGTGTAAATTAGAGTAGATTTTATTTTAACAAATATTAGTAATTATGCTCTTTTTAGTTCTCCTTCCCTCTCCTCCAACATCCCACTCAAGTTCGAGTCTTGTAAGTATTATAAAGTAAAGTAAACAAAAGCAAAAGATAATTCTCTTTCCTCTCATGTCTGTCAAATTAGAAGCGAGGATTTATCTCTGGAAGGCTGTTCTTTATCGTTTTATTATGATAACAATTACCACAATAACACAACAAAGGATCGTGAAGCTGTTTTCGTTTCCTCTCTCTCTCTCTTTTCAGGAGAAATATGTGATGCAGTTGTTTCCTCGTTTGGAAATGGGGAATTCATCACATGAAACAAAAGAGCCTAGAGCCGTCAATACACTTGAACTTAATTCTCATTGGGTTTCCCTCCTCGTCGTAGAAACACTACAGGGATTAAGAGAGCCTGAGAGGAATTCGTCAAAGGAAAATAAACGGGATGGACTCTCCAGACAAGTTTTCATTTTGATGGCAACTTTTACCGCACCGGTGCAAGCAAAAGGGACAGAATCACTTTTTTATAGACTTGAATCCACATAATCAAATTAGTCTGGAGTGTGTCATAAATGTAGGGATATTTTGTGTCTTGCTAAACTTCCTATTTTAACAAAACTCCTTCATCGGAGGAATGACGAAGGTGCGGGAACAAACAAAATGGGAGCATTTATGGTTGCGAAAAACAGATAAAACAACAATCCAAGCTTTGCATTTTCCTCGAAAATATATCCACACGAAAATATCAACAAAGTTCAAGCTACACATTTCCTCCATTTAAAACTATCCAGTTTCAAAATCCCACATTTCACAAATTACAACACACTGTGTAAATTCCTGTAAAAAAATACTTTTGCTAAACACACACAGTCAGTGAGGCTAATAACTACTTGCTGTTCTTGTTTAAACAATGATGAGAGCATTATGAAAATTCCGTGTGTACAATTTCAAAATTTTCCCCTTAGCTTTGTAATAATATTGTTGACTGTATTCTTCCGCTCAAGTGTTTCCACAAGGAGATTTGAAAGAGAAAACTCTCATCTACGAGAATGGTGAGAAAATGGAGAAAAATGTTTGCTTCGCAGTTCTCCCAATTTCCAACACACATTCACATCCACACACACTTGCCCATCATTGGTAAGTGATAGTTAATTATAAACATCAATATTGACACAGGTGCTCAAATCAACATTCCTTTTTCCCCTCCTGCCTTGCTGACTTTGACAAGGGAATGTTTCAGTCTTTTATATGTTTTACTTATGATTATATTGATCAAAAGGGAAAATGGGGTGGATGGATTGTTTCAACATTTTCAGCCTTCTCGATGAAAAAACTGTGGCTTGCTTTTTCTTTTCAGAAGAAAAAAATATTGTACCAGAGGAGGAGGGAGACCATATGAAAATTTAATCCTTAACAGCTGATTTCCTCAAGGAGAAGACTAGTGTTTCCAAAAGAGTGCATTATACACACAAGAATGGAGTTTGTGAAGTCGAGTAAAAATTTGTGTGATGAGAAGCTTTTTTTATCGACTTTCTACCCATCCATCCACAACAATTTTTGTTCTCCTTGTAATTTCCAGTCTTGTGTGAAAAGATAAAAAAGAGAGAAATGAGAAACTGAGAGGGAAATGTTGTAAAGGTTCGTTTTTTTCATAACGTTAAAAAATCAAAAGACTTTGGTTTTCCCAAGATGAGAAATTTGTATACAACTCTTGTTTGCCATAGCCCCATCTCATGTTCTTCATTTCCCAACCTCCTTTATACACATTAATATTTCCATGTGCAAGCTTTTTCTCCTCCGATGGCTACTCTCTGAGGCGTAAAATCTTCTAGTTGGCTTTTCATTAGATGGTTTGTCTCCCATATTTTGCTCCAGTTGCGGAAACAACGTTCCATTCAAGAGGAAAGAGGATATATTCCAGATGGAATTTTTAAGAATCGTAAAAGCAACAAGGATATTTATGTCACTAATGGAATGCCTATCTGTGCAAGGAGCTCAAGTTACTTTTTTTTCGGAGTTGATGCGTAAATCAATAATGTAAAACAGGACTATTTGGATGAGGTTCAGAGAAAAGGATTTTTTCTGGGAAAACATACTCATCCTAAAGGGAATAGATCCCTTATGAGATTTTGCTTCTAAAGGCTTCTCTCAAGGAAAGGTTATTTAAACAGGTAGTAAAAACAATAAAAACCAGTGTAAAAGTGTTCCATTACCTTTCACAGCGCTCAGCTTGTTGCCGACCATTTGCTTTGCTACAAACGCCGCCATCTTCAATTACCTTGGAGGTTTAACAAGTTCCTTTGTAGAAAATATGAGTTGGTGAGGGACGCTTACGAATCTGCAAAAATGTAAAATAATTAATTACATCAAACCCAGAGGAATATAACACAAATTACTAGTTTTAAAATGGGGGTCCCAACTTGTACTCTTTATTTTGGAAATAATCACACATTCCCAGCTAACTTTGACAACCACAAACACTCGTCCAATTTACAGATGTTGAAGTAAAACAAAGGTAATAATTCATTGGGAGATTGTGCGGTGGATATTGTGACTAGAAAAATACTCGTGTGATATTTCAACATGAATAATTTCCACCTGGTGGAGATCCCTCTGTTTAGGAAAGAAAAGGGTTAGGATGGGAAAGGGACTCTTTAATCATTTTTTCTACGTCCTTTAAAATCATAAATCACGGAAGGAATTTAGGAAAATGCTCCAACGTTGAGTTTTACGTGCCATTCTCAAAACTCATCTTAGACATCTCTTCCAAAAATTCTTTTCGGAAAGTCTCCATCATGAAATAAGTAATAAAAGGAGATCCTTATGGGAAAGGATAAGAGGATCTTGAAGATTGTGTGATGCTTAAACATACACAAAAACATAATAATTTCCCCAACTTTCCCTTGCTGAGGAGAGAATCTGGATTTTATTTTCTCGGAAGAGGAGACTCTCGAGATTTTAATATAGCTAGAAGAGAAAGCATCAAGTTGTGGAGGAGAAAGGTTTGGTTCACGTTTCCAAGAATTTTCTTTCATTTTATTACCTTCATCTTCCAGCATATCAATACCAAGAAGGGAACAAGTAGGGAATATTTTGATAAAAATTTGTTTACTCAGAAATGCTTGGCAAGAAGAGGTATTTCAAACTCAAGTTGTTTTCTTTAAAGCTAACCTCTCTTTTATGAGGAGAGGCAAGGACAAAAATGGTGATCTGAGAATCCCTGTCCTTCACGTAAAACTCAAAAAGTGATATGATTCTTTATACTGAAAGCTTTTTATTAACTTTATGATCCCACCACTTCAAGGTATCATTACCAGCTGGAAGATTTTCACAGTATTTGACATATTTTTTAAGCAAGCTGGAGTCCAATGTATATTAGCCTACCGGAATACGGATTATATTCGATAAAAGAGTTTATCCAGAACCTTTATTTTTATGTTTTGTCTAAACTCATAAAAGCATTTTTCCTGACCTCTTCGTTGCTGGACAGATGTGGTTAAAAAATAAACCTGGAAAAAAGAGCCCATTCCAGCTCCCACTTAAATTTTCAGCTAAGCCTTGACTTTTCCAGTGGAGCATGCATCGGAAAAAATTGTATTGATTTTTTTTAGTCCAAAGTGCAGTGATTACCTATATTTTCCACTGCATATACACCCAATCTCATGACTTCCCACCTTGGGCTAGTTTCTCGAGAGAGAGAGAGAGAGAAAGAGGAAGAAAAAAATCCAAAAAACAAGAGCTCGTCGTCAAGAGCTCAATAAAAGTTGAGGAATCACAACACTAGTGGTTGGTTCCCAATGTTGTAAAACTAAGTGCGGGATCTGGGTAGTAAAAGTGTCGTAAAAAATTGTATACTCGGAGGAAACCCCTTCAACCTTTTTCGGCTACAAGGTAATGGACAATTTGACATTTATTTCTTTCACACTTCACACGTCCATTTTACTCAGACTGTGACATGCTTCAGGGCACAACTGGAAAGTGACAAGAATACATGTTCATCTTGAGATAAAAAAATTATCCCATTTAAAAACTTTAAATTTTCAACTTGCTCCACCATCTTCGTCAGGGAATTTCTACACTAGATTGTCTCCTCCATTTAGAATCAAACCAGTATGATTACCACATTTGACTTGTCTGTGACAAAATGTCGAGTTTAAAATAAGCATTAATTTTAAACTCCTTTACAGTTCCTTTCATGTCTAAAAAATTCAGAGAAAATAAGAGTGACACTTTTTTGCATAGTGACTTTTACCACTGATGAAAGTCTGTGGTTATGTTTGAGTGTACAAGTTTTTGGCACTATTCCCACTCTACCCTCTTGTGGTATGGTATTTAGTTGCTAAAAAAACTTTTTTTTCTTCCTAAAACACACTCCCTCCAAGTGACTCTAGTAGTTGGGGAGAATGGAGGCTGTCGTGAAAACTGATGGTGGAAAGAGAGAGAAGAGGGAAACAAGGCTGAGAGAGGGAAACTGGGTTGAATTTCTCGATCAA
Source organism: Sinodicranocentrus sp. ZH6 (assembly GCA_027743935.1). Lineage (NCBI taxonomy): Eukaryota > Metazoa > Arthropoda > Collembola > Entomobryomorpha > Entomobryidae > Sinodicranocentrus > Sinodicranocentrus sp. ZH6. The sequence goes on along the minus strand of JAHZNA010003983.1, from coordinate 4,810 downwards.
TACACACAACTCCCTTTCTCCTTTGAACTTCTCAAAAGGCCACATACTCCTTCACATATACATTTTAGCAATTTAGCTCGACCAACTATAACACCCTAGTAGAAAATTTTCCGTTTTTCCTCATATGCACAGTCACACTAGACCACTTTCTTCTCTGCAGTGAGGAAAGAGGGGGAAAGGTGGTAAAGCAGAAAAGCTCGGCCCGTAAGCTAACAAAAAGGTAGGAAAGCATAAAAAAAACTCTCTAATAGACTGCTCCACTCCATCTTTATATAACCCTTTCTAACGCTTCAACTTCTGTGACGAGGAAAATATATAAAGGACCAAAAAATGTTTGGCTATAGGGGTGTGCTACAGCTATACGCATTTTCGAGTTTGAGGAGACGATATACAAGACGTAATTTTTTTGTTTGCCGCAGGAAACTTGTACACTACTATATTTACTCTTGCAGTTGCATGCTTGCCACTTATTTAGCGGAAAGGTTTTCCAGGATGTATTATATGTGGAGGGGGAATGGAACCTGTTCCTCCTTCCACGGTCAGTTTACTCATTTGGTGAGAATGACGATGTGAGAGGGATATTTTACGAGATTGGAATCTCAAAAGAGGGAATACCAAACCTTGTTTTAATTGCACTCCATATTATCATCACATGTTCTCCAAACTTTAGTCAAAGCTGGGAATCCTGTGCATTTCTTCGAGAGAAGGACAAATTATTAAAAAGGGATTAATATTCAGCTTGTCGATCAATTTCCCAAGAAAAGCCACATGGGAGTGTTGGTCTCCTTTTAGAACTTGGTTTGGGGTGTTCTGTGGTAAGAGAGAGAAAGTCATACGAAGAAAATTAAACTGTGTTCATTTCCTTCCCAAAGTCTACCCCAATGTGGATATGAAAAGGAGGTGAAAAACAGGAAATGTGATGATGGTTGACCTGTGACCTATTTGCTCTCAAATGTCTCCCCATTCATTCTTCTTAATGTGGAAGAACCTTCAGCCGGATTAGATGAAGGGAAAGACGGGACAAGCTCCAGATTGCCGAAGGCACAGTGTGCTTTATATACCAAGGTAATATCCGTCCGCAAAGTGTGATATTAATGGATATTTCGAACACGCACAACCACTCCCGACACCACGAGACAGGGAAAATGTATGTTTGCTTATGGGGGGAAAATAAGTATAAAAGAGGACGAGAGGATGGTAATGTGCTGTGGTAAAATGATGGTGGATTCGAGTCTGCCTTTCTATATCTACAATATCTCCTTCCTTTTAAGGAGTCCTCTAAGGTTTAAAAATAGAATGTCCTCATCTTCCTTTTTATACAAGGGAGGTCTGCGCCATGTGAAAAATTCTTGTCTGGGAAGGATTGTCTTGTCGCTCTCCCATGCATGATGTTGGACAGGGGCGACAGGAGGGGAAAATGGATTGCTCTTTTTTTCTTCACGAGACGGGGAAAACGGAGGAATTATGTGTATTTTCCTTCCAAACTGGTAAAGCACATGACGTTTTTCGTAGAAAGCACACTTTGTAATTTGAGAAAGACATTAGTGTAAGCTGTGTGTAAGGAAAAAATACGGAGAAAGAAAAACGAGACAGATTATGAATATAAGTTTGTAAACTGGGTCATGAATGAACTTGCGAATTTCCGGTTATTTCTTTATAAATTTGATTATATTCATGAAGGGATCGGAAGGAATAATGGATTGTATTGTGGAGCTAGTTACAATACCAAATGAATCCCTACACCTGTCAGCTTTTCAGAAAGGTTTTCGGAAAGCGGTGAACGGGAAATGGAGTTATACTTCCACAACAATATTTATTCATCTCGTCCCACAGCTCAGCATTCTAGACGCACCTCTTCTTTAGTGCATATAGGTATATACATGTATTTCTCGTAGATTTTCCAGAGAGACTTTCAGAGATGAGAAAAAACATAATCATTTGTCGCCGCTGGACATGTCACCAAAGCCATTAACCACATCGTACATCACATCCAATGGCGGGCGTATTCCCGCCTATTCTATGTGGACAAAAAGAGACCCTGCACTTTCCATGGCTTTGTTAAGTGAGTTCAAAAGTTGGATACTGGGGAGTAGTCGAGTTTTCATCCCTTTCAAATAAAAACATGCAATTTTCTGAGTTGATTGGTGTACAGTGGGATGCCTTTGGCAGGGCTTTAGTTGCTAAGAGAAAGAGAAATGCATTTGAGGGAAGAAGAAGCTAGTAAGGATTCGCGATTTTCACCTAGCATTACAGCATGTTGACTTTGTAAGGAAATGAAAGTTTGAAGTGTGAAGTTTGAACAGAAAATATTACAATTCAAATCTAAAATTATGCTTGATTAGAATTTGTCTATTGTCTATTTGTCCAGCAACCGACTTGAAGGACCAAACTAAGTGTTTACAAAATCTCAACTTTTTTTTAGTTGGAAACCATCTTCTCATCTTACAAAAAAATTACACAAGAGGCTCAACATTCAATTTTCATATTGCCGATTCAACGTTCAAGTGAGGTGTACATGTATCAAGTGAAAATTCCTTTTTTCACTTTACCCTCCTCCTCCTTCTCAACTCTTTTTTTGTTAAACATTATGAAAATCCCTATTATACATTACAGCTCAGAGAGATTTATACTTTTTTTCTTCCTTTTCTCTACAGGCATTACACACTCCACTCCTTATTGTACTTTTCAAACTTTTCCCTTTTGCCGAAGGATTTTGTATGAATATAAATCTTTTATAGGAGCCTCTCCACGTAATACCTACATTGTAATGGGATGAATGAGAAGAGGGCTGAGTCAGTGACACTGGCAAACACAAAACTGTTATTTACTAGAAGAGGAGATTCCAGAGAAAGTACTTTAGCAGCTGGAGAAAGACTGCAATGCTAATGCTATCTGCTTCACTCAAGCTGGAAAGTTGCATGCTTGTAAAAAAATCTTTTTTTCTTTTGTGGGGAAAGGATACTTGAATAATTCACCCAACTGAAAGATTGACATCATCCTCTCTCCTTGTGAAAAGTCCTCATCACGTTGTCACTTTTTTGTAGAAAGAAAGAGATTCAAGTGGAAAGGCATGTTTTCTCTGAAAAAAAGTTTCAACTTTTCCAAAACATTTTTGAAATGTCTTCTGAAAATTCCAAGTTCTTTTTTAAATTGTGACGGTAAATTTTTGTTAAATTGGCACATGAAAAATTACAATTGACGTTGAAATTTTTCAACGGCATCATCAGCAGCAATTTTATCAACAAAAGAAGAGCCCATTAACATTTTCACCCTGAAGTTGACTTGAGGAAAGCTGATTTTCTCAAAATTCTGACATTTATCTACTCGCCTAGGAAAAAGGAATTTTTTCTTCTCTTTACATCAAAGTTGGAAAAGAATGTTCCTCATCAAGTCTTCATTTGAGGATGTTGATGGCATTCTTCTGATCGTCTTTGAGAACTTTGCGAAAAAATGTTCTCCTTTCATTACCATCACTTTTATTAGAAGTTGTAGATGAGGGAGGGTTGCATCCTATGAGGAAATTATTATCGCAACCATTTTACTTTCACGAAATTTTCACCAGAGTGTCATTACACGATAGTAAAGTGGTGTGAGGCATTGACAATAAGGAAAAAAGTATTACACGTCAATGGATAGGACCAAGTTAGAAAATTTTATTACTAAATATAACCATCCCAAGAGAAAATGAGAATTTTTTCCTGGAAACATGACTAGGAGAAAATTACACTAAAGTACTTTCGCACGTGTTCCACCGTCATTATGAAAAATAGAATAAAAGCTTGTAATCTCTTGGAGAAAGTAGACTGGATTAGAAAATACACCCGCTTGTAAAAGCTTTATCTTTCCAATTCAATCCTGCCAAAGAACTTGACAAATTTCCCCGATTCCCAAAAAGCGTCTAAAGTGAGTAAAGAAAATGTGTAAACTGAGAAAATCTCTTTTCTCTCCTCATTATCCTCAATGAATGGACACAAGATAGCTTTCAAGTTGGGAGAAAGTTTGATGAGATTTTTGGTGTTGTTGTTGCAAAAAAGGGATTTACCCACCATAGAAAAACTTTCCTTTGAAAGAAAGTCATTTGTAAGAGGAAAACTGTAAGAGTAACGCTTACTCAGTAACCCTTTTCTCTTTTAGACTTTCCCTCTCTGTCCAGCTCACTTATTTTCCTTTTCCCCGCCCCCCACTGTTATTGTGGAAATGGGGAGAAATGACAGCGAGGATAATGGAAAAACTGATGCTGACAAGTAATTTCAATGCGGAACTAGACCATTTCATTGGAACACAATGGAAAACACTGTTCCTCTTTGATATCTCCTTGCTCCAACGTCAACTTTCTACAAACATCAGCTCATCATGAAGAAGGAGGGAATGCGAATGAAAATGGATAAAAAAAGACAAAGTGTTGGCGGGAATTGGAAAATAGGGCAACATTCAAACCCCAACTTTTACAGCAAATGTCATCAAATTCTAAAACTCTTTGAAGCTGTTTCACTAAACATGGAAATTGTGAAGAAAAAAATAAAGATTTTCACTAAACGAAAATTACAACCAGTCTTTTTTCATCATGTGGCTCACGCTAGCAAAATGATTATTATATGTGGACAAGAGAAGTTTCAAAAGAAAAGGAGATTACATCTTATAAAAAGGATGGACCATCTTGAATAGATTCTTTCACTCACAAGGAGACACTACTACTTGCTCATCCTATAACTGCTTGAAATGTGTGTTTTTACATAGTTTTTTAAGCAAAAATTATATGAACTACGTTTAAACCCCAAATGGGTCTCCTAACTGGAGATTTCAGGCTCAA
>JAHZNA010003982.1:0-10889 GCA_027743935.1 Sinodicranocentrus sp. ZH6 | reverse complement strand
CTGTGAAGCAGGCGTCTGGCGAGTGCAAGTACTTGCGCTGGATTATCTTGAGCTGAAACCATACCTCACCATTAAATACTAAAAACTAGTACAATTTATTAAAATAATACTATTCCATTTTACGCTGTAATTACCGACAAACAGCTCACGCAGTGCAGTTGTTGCTCGGACGTGGCGTGGACTCATGCTGTAAAAGAAAGCATCTCGGGGACACATTTCCTCGACATAGTTTATTACCGTATAAGCATACGAATCCACTTCGTCACTGGAGTCCTTCTCGTCTTCATCCACACCACGGAATAAATTAAGAAACTCCATTTGCATTCCGGGGTCAATTGCTACAAAACAACATGCGTTCAGGATTCTAAAAGATCAGTAGAGACTTACTTCGTGCCGGAACAAATCGGCGACCTGCGTGGTACGAATGGTGCAGAGCAGGTACCCTCCTAGTTTCTATTTCGCACACCACGCTGCCAAAAACATAAATCATTAAAGAGCTATCTTGACAGATGCCTTCAATAGATTGATCCAATTACCGTTCAAATACGTCATCTTAAAGAGTACCATGCAACTTTTAAAGCAATGATAACTTACTCGAATACTGTAGTTCTCCCGTAGTACATCATTGCCAAAAATCTAGTCGAAAATTAAAGATTAATTAATGCTGCATTCCCACAAAAGCTAACAAGTTCAGACTTACAGATAAATTCCAGCAAAGCTAACAACTCGAACGTAGTGCTCCCTTGGGATTTTCAGCTCCGCAATCACTGTCAACAACTTTTCTACCCAGAGGAGCACATCCGTTTTCGAAATGGAGGAAACAGTGTCAACCAAGTTGTACATGAAATCCTTGGCATTCACAACAGGATTTTTTACAGTTCCAGGCCACTTATCGTGATAAGGCTCCACAGGAAACTCGAACTTGGGTTTTTCATAATAATCATACTGGTAACTTTGAAAGTTGTCGTCGTAATTATAACTGTAATCTTGCTGGAGAGCCACTTCTTCAGTCGTGGAAGTTTCATCGGGAGAGTGCTTTAAATGATTAATGGTAACAACATCTGCCACCTGAACTTCTCCATTTCCATTCACCACCATCACCTCCGTTTTCATAGGAGGTTCAATAGGAGCCGGAGCCACTGGCGCAGGTGATGGTGCCATTGCTGTTGGAGGTGGCAGTGCCATAGCCGGGCTCATATCTGGAATGTAGGGATTCATCGGCTCCAAATACGACCCTCCTATCGGCACAACTCCCATGTTTGGTAGAACAGGCAACGATAACGCCGGCGGGTGAGCGACATACGGAGCCACCCCCGTTCCGCCATAATTTATATCAGTGTAAATATGACCGTGTGGTGGCATTTGGAACATTGGTGGGAGGACACTTTCCACCGGAAGTTGATCTGCAACTGGGTCTACTTCATTCTCAGAACTGTTACCACTTGCTGGTGCACTTGCTGTGGTAATAATTTCATAAATTTCCTTTCGTCTACTTTCCGCATTTTTAGTGTTATTTGCTACTCCTATTGACACCTTATCTAATAAATAAGAGTAGCTGTCTCCCAAAATTGTCGAGTTTCCAAAAAGAGTTGAATTGTCCCCATCTCCATCATCGTAATAATATTCACTACTGCTGTTACTTGCAACAGTTTCTGTTTGCACAAAACGTCCCACTATTTCCAGAAATAATATGATGTACGGATAATAAACTGGTAACCTCACAATCGCGATCATTTTCGGATTTGTTGCAAACATTTGCAAGTCTACCGTCCTGAAAGTGCTACCGTCATGATTTTCCAAATAACACTTTATAAATATCCATTTTCAATGCGTCATATTTTCTTGCTGAAAAGTGGAACTACAGAAATCGGTTTTACGGAGCGCTTAGTAGTACCGACAGAGCAGGCTAAAACGATTTTCCTAGAGGGCGACTGAAATTGAAATGACTCAATTCCCTACATTTCTGTTTCTCTCAGCCGACAATAATATAAAATTGAGAGATCTGCTTTTGATTGGAGTCACCGACCATTTCAAATTGCATGTTATTCAAGAGAGTTTCAGACCTAGCGTATCTTCATCCACCACATCAGCATGAATAAAAGGAGGTGACCGAATTAAACACTTTTTTCCTCTAAATGAGACTATTCCTCTTTATATTTAATGTCACAACAGCATTGACTCGAATCTTATGTGCGAAACGCAATATGTAATTGTGGTAAATTGCTTAAATTATATATACGCACGTTGAACTCATTTAGTCATTTATCTTAATCGGCTTTGTCTGGTTTCATGAATCATTCCAACGTGTCAAGACATCCGATTATCTAAAAAGTGTTATCGATTTTACCAAATATTCCGTAAAATATTTTAGGGTGCATGTCAACCACAACTTATCATTTTTCTTATATTTGATGCATACCAAAAATGACAGGCCAATAAGTTTGCTGATCTCCTCAATGCTTTGTTTTAAAAGTCTTTGATGAAATGCGTTGTAGTGAATGGTGAGGTGAGTGTGAGTGTGACCTGTCCCATGTTATTATTTGTTATCTGATAGACATGCAATTCCTCCACGCTGCATAAATAAGAATTCTTTTTCCTCGCTCTTCTTCTCGTCATACATGACCGGTAAACCTCTTTAGCAGGTCTTTACGGCCCTGCATTTGCAATTTATCTCAACGATGAAAGTTACAGGAACAACAAGTAGTTTAGGGAATCGTCCTTTTCCACTTGTGGGCGAGACGCGCTGTCATTTTAATAATTGCTCTTCTTTCCGCCTTCGGTGATTGCAAGAAATACCGATTGCGCTTTGCATTATGCATTTTACCTCAACTAACTAACATCTTTTTTATCATCACCCCACATGTTCAAGTTAAATGCAAGTGAGTGTAACCTCACGTTTCAGTTAATAAAATGACTTTATTTCGGCTTACTTTGAAGTGTCGCCGTCTTAATTGACGATTGGATAAGTGTCATCCTACACTTGCATTTGAAATTTTCTCATCATTTTTGAACAATTGCGTCTTTCTACATGCCAATCAGCGCGTTTCGCAAAAAGGGTCTCGAGGAGATCCGAATTCTCCTTCAATTTTATTTTTTAATGAGCACAAAGTATTTTAAACGACTTATTTTGCGCTAATATACTGGTATAGAACACAATATCTATTAAAATCTTTAATAGTACAAAAGCAGAAGTTAAAATCCATCAACTTGTGGTCAAGGTACATAAAAATCAATTATTTAAAAGCGTCGAGACTTTAACTTTTTTCATCGATCCGCTTGCCCATTGTAAGTGAAATTCGAGACCTCTGACATTGAAATTAGCAGTTACAGAGCACAAGACAAAAAAATATTTTTCAAACATGCATTTCCCCACCGTATACTACGAATGCGGCATACTCAAAAAGTTAAAATTACGTGAACACTTGTAATGTACTTTTATAGTTCTAAATAGACTTTTTTTCAAGCGCCATGTGTTTGTACTCATGAAAAGTCTGCAGTAAATAAATGAGGTTGTCGCTTTAAGCCCAAGACTTGCAGAGGTGAGTACGAATCAATTAATAATTTTTATTCATGTGTGATATCAAATATGCAACACTTTGTTCAATACATAATTGGATAGGATTTAAACTTCAAAAGCTCATTTCTTTAAATTCCTTCAAAGTCAAAGTCAAAGTTCTCAATTTCAAACACATTATTTCCATTTGGTGACAAAATATCCAATCTGCATTTTTTGGCTAGGGCTTCACAGCAGTTCCAAGACATCTGAAAATTGACAAAATTACAAGCCATATAAATGATTGAATTGCGCAACTATAAATGCTAACCTTCAAACTCTGCCTACCCCATATCTTGTGAACCGCAAGTATTTCAAGTTTGACATTTTCATCAAAGCTAAATAACCAGTGACATCAGTAATGAGTGGGGCACGACTGTACGGGTGTTCCAGCTGGAATATTAGTTTCTTCAGTTCTGCCATCAGCAAAATATACATCCCTTCAAGTTCATGCCACCGTTTCTAAACAATTAATATCTTTAAATTCCTTCACATAAAGTGACCTACTTTTTAAGTTGAGCAATGAAGCTTTCCTCGGCACACCTTCCAAGCATACCGGCAACACAAAATTCTCGTCCATCCTCATCTTTCTGCAAATCTCCTTGGACAAGCCGGTGAGCACATGATCAACATTTTGATTCTGGATGTCCATATCCGTTATGAGGTGCAACTCCTCTAGACTTTCCCCACAACGCTGGAAAACAGTTTCAATCACTGCCAAGTTATCTGCTCTTGTAGAAAACACCATAGTCAGACTTTTCAGTCTTGGAAAAACGTTCGGAATATTTTGCGCCAAAGTCACATTCCTAAACTGCGAGGGCACCACCAACTTTGTCAATGTGTAACATGGTGTTGTGCTTAAAAACAACTGCTCGTATCTCTTTTCCGTTCCAAAGCAATCCCACAAGTTTAAAGTCTCCAAGCGAGGCAACTGCTCGCTGTATTTAAACGGCATCACCGTCACAAAATTCTGCTCAAATTCACAAATCGACGAGATGCTCATTTTGGACAGTTTTATCATCTTCGGGAATTCTACAACCACTCCTGAACCATGACCTTCCTCAGTGAAGCAAAGCTCTTCCAGAGTATTCGCAAGTCTTTCCAGTAGAGAGGTCACACAATTCTGATGAATGAACGAGTTCCGGAGTCGGAGATGAAGTTTCTTGAGCCTTGGACTGTTGCTTATCCTAGGGGGAGCGCTTTGATACTGTGTGCTGATTGGCAATGGCAAGTGACATTTCAAAGTAGACGTCGACTGTGCCGGACTAACTGGGCTGATTTCATTGTTGCCGGACAGGCTTGTTTCAACGGAAAACCCGTTGAAATCCAAAGACGTTGGAGTAGTCTGGGGATTTGGAAGATTGAAGTGCTGACAAGGACAAGTTCCTCCTCCACCTTGACCTGCCATTCTGTCCCTTTCAAAGTTTGGAGTTCCATCTTGATTAAAGCGACGCTGTCCTTCGCCATCACATTTTCGTTGCAAAGACACCTCCAAAGTTTCCAACCTTGTTGCCCCAAAGGATATCGCTGTCAAAATTCGATACGATACTGCATTATTTCGGAGTTCGGAAGAGTTGTCCACTTCCTCCCCACCGTTTTCAGAGGGTAACGTGAACTGTCGCAAAACTTCTAATATCACACGGCGCAACTTTGGGAATGAAACATTTGTTAAAAACTCTGGTGCAAAGTTCAACTGAGCGCAATTATCTATTGAGATCTTTAAAACTTGAATGAACCGACCAGAGCACAGGAAGAATCTCTGGAGAACAGCTTGATTCTCTGGAACAAAGAAACTTGGCAGGATTTCATACTTTGTAAAAGGAGGATTTGTACTGACTGAGATAACTTGGAGGAAACGGTTCAACTGTTCTGCGTTCATCGACGGAGACACCAGCTGCGGACACAGGATATTAGGCAATGATGAAGGGGGCACGTGATTATGATGGTGGTAATGGAGTGAATGAATGTGACTTGTATTCCGACATCCTATCGTTATATAGTTCAATCTATTCTGTAAACATTTCGTTGCCACTCTATTCCATTCCCGGCATACAAGCCGGAAGACCTTGAGATCGGCGAGGGTCACCTCATTAAAAATTTGTTCCAGCACCTTCAACACAAATCATTTGGGACGGATTAACCAAAGCAATTGCATTCTTCGAACTACCAATTACATTCAACATATCATATAAAATTTTTCCTTTCTTACGTGATTAATCAAAAGAGGGCTAATCTGTGCCACTGACGGCGTCTTCGCCTTTTTCGGCTGCGGGCCGGGGTTTTCCATACCAACCACTAGCTAGATTCTCCCCGTCTCCCTCTGGCTTTGTGGAGATGACGGTAAAAATATGTCTCTCTGTAATTTTATGCACCTCCGATTTTATGTGTATTACATATGAACATGCATTACTTCCATTTCAACGGAAGCATACGACCACATCAGAGACCCAGTACTGACTTGCTTGTATTTGTACGTCCCCTTGCACCTTGTGATTTTACTCCAGTTTCTGGAAAGCAATCAAGTGTGTAAGTGTTAACTCACAATTCCAGACACTTCATACACAACTTTTGACACTTTTCGAGTATCGGGACAATCTCTTCCAAAAGTTCTCCCTTATTTGATGGTCCAGTTTACTCGTGTCTATCCATCACTAAAATAAATATGTTATTAATTTTCAACAACAAGACTAAACAAAACACCCAATATAACGAATAACTGCCGTCTGTTCATTTTTTAAAAAGGTTTCCGGAGTGAAAACCGTTAAGACAGCAAGTCCTTGCACGTATTGTAAGTGAATGATAAACGGGTGGATTGTGGATGGAACATGGAAGGTGACTCTATTTTTCCTGTGTTATTTTTCCCTACTGCTGCTGCCTACTACATACATCTGGATGATTTGGAGAGCTGCATGGTTTTATAGTTATACCTATATTGTAATCTGTTGTGATATACTAAGTACTCACAACTTACAACGATAAAATAGCCAATGTTAGTATGTTCCTCCAGCCAAAATATTCCATCAGCTGAAGTTGTATGGTCCGACCGTGCCACCTCAGCATAACACCAGAATTCAGCAACCTTGAACATTAAACTGGCTTCTCGTCTCGATTCAATCGCTTTTTTGTCGTCTTTTCGTGTGTATGCTTTGCTCTTAACCAATTCGCGTGTTGCCCTTTCGTCTGCAAAAACAAAATCAAACAAGCCTCTAGAACTGATGATGTTTTCAAAAAATTTAAATATACTGTTTGTTATTTGCTTAATGTCGTGAAGTTAAATATTTGATCGAACATAAATTGAGTTGACGTCATTTAGAATTGCAAATGAGATTTACCCTGCCTACCTTATCCGCCTATAGGTATAAGAATCTGTAAAAGTCAATTTTAATGTCACCACAGTATAATTGAATATATGTACGCTTTTTGGATTCTATTCAGCTAGAACGTCAGTTGCGCGCTAAAAAGCACAAATGAAGCACAAAATGCTGCTATCAAGCGAATTTAGAATATTGTTTTCAATATCCCACCCAATGACCCAACCTAACCACTAACCGCACATCTTAACATCTCGGAAGAAACGGAACGATTATCGAATACTGGTTTTCGTACCCAAATTGAAAGGATGAATACACATACACAGAGTTGCCCAAGCCGAGCCGCGAACGACCGTGCCCGAAAATCGCCCTCGTGGGAATTCAAAACTTGAATTTTGAAGCATTGGAATTTGATGAAAATTTGTGGTCATGCACATTTTAGCATGAAAAAGACGAATCCGGAAAAAAATTGTCATTTTCCATGCCTAAATGCCCGAAAATAGCAAAAAACTGCAAGAATCTCACTCACTCATCGTCAGTATAGTATTGGGCGAAAAATAAATGCAGTGTTCATTGTTTAAACTTAAACCTTTAAACTTTGTTTTTAAATGAACAATTTTGAAAGTTCACAAGAAACAAAAATATCAAACTTAGCCGTCTCTGGTAGTTGGTAGGTCTATTGGTAGTCCATAGTATCATCATACAATATATTATTGCATGTGTATGTCTGTGTGTGTGTCGGTAGTGGACCCCTCATTAAAATGAGCTTTTGGAATACAATTACCCACTTTTTATTATTTTAGTCTGTTAGTAATAAATTAGAGTGGGGGGTCCTCACTAAAGACAAGTACCAAAGACTAATCGACTGGTGCTGGCCCACTTGTACATGATCTGAAGTGTGTTGGGATCCTCCTGAAATACCACAGACCAGTACAAGAGACCAGAGAACTGGTACTGGTCCACTGGTATGGGGTTTGATGTAAGAAGTCCACCTGAAATACCACAGACCAGTACCAGAGACTACAGTTCCACCGCCATCACCTCAATTATTACCGTCCATATGAGCTTCGCTTTATTTATTACCAGCGTAGTTGAAGTTTTCTGAAGGTCTACATTTCACCAACGAATAAATAAGTAATCAAAGTCAAATTCTCCATGGGCTTTCAATCGATAAGGTTTGTAAATAAGCTTGCCTCAGGAGATGCAAAGATGCGCAATAGAAAACGTTATTTGCTTTCCTCAAAATATGTAGCTTATTTGAAAACAAAACTCTGACAATTGCTGCAGTTGGGATTGTTGGGAAGTTATAAATGTATTTTTTTTTCGATCCTAGGTCTGGTTTGTGAAAACCGGGATGCCTAGGCTCTAAAGAGAAATATTGACAGATGCTCACTCGTCTTAGCATGCAAACTTCTTGATTCGATTGGTACAAAATCATGCCTTTTGTTCATTTTCCGAATTTTGGCATCACGCCCCATCCGTTTTCCAGATACTTCCAGACCAGACTCCACTCCAGAGGATCGTTGCTGAAAGGTTGGTTGGTTTATCTCATTCCATATGCAAGCAGAATCGCTATGTAGTATGTACCTTCTGTGGTCTCCTGTGCAAGGATAACACTTCTTAGAAGTCGTGTAAACACAGTTCTTCGTACAAATTTTTGCCATTGGTATTCAAGAGCGAAAACAAGAACAGTGGAAGTAGGTATCCAAGAATACAGCTTGTTTTGTTTTAGAAGGCACTCCTCCACTCCATATTTCTTTCTCTGTATTCAGCACACATTGCGCAATGAATGTCGTACGAAATAATTGTAGATAAACTGATTCGTACACTTATCCTATCTAGCTCGAAATCGTTATCTAAACACAATTAAAAGTTGCATAAAATGATAAAATATTGATATTGCCTTTAGTCGCTGGTCTTACTGTTACTGCACAAATCTTATTTCATGGATGAGCACTTTCAACAAAAACACACGGAATGCACCGTGCTCTGCTCTGCACTACTGTTTTCGTTGAACAAGAAGAAAAATTATGCAATTGCACAATCACGCTTTGATATATTAACAATGTTTCGTGTGTAAGTATCACGAATTACGACATACCTGCTATCACGCATTGTTTTACTCAAAAATTAGAGAAGACGCACATTTCACACGACTAAGTACGTTGGAAAACTCTCCGTCCCCATTCATAGCAAAGAAAAATGAAGGCTTATCGACTTATTGCAGTAACTACTACTTTGTCATGCTTCAGATAAGCTTCTAGAACTGCAAACCATAATTAGTTTGACCTGCACAGGTAACCCATTTTCTACGAGGGAATTAATTTTAATGAATGATGCTAAGAGATTCGTTTCATATAGCAAACCACTTTGTTCTTCTTTAAATGTTTGTGCGTCTATTGTTCCTAAAACCGTCGTCTTTCTTTATGTCTTCAGTTCAGCTCACTCAGACAGCGTCACATTGACTTGTAATTATTTTTGCAGGTAATGTGTTAATCTATCGCCCATCGTATCCCTGAATGATTTCCGGTATCGTACGTGGAAGTGCGCTGTAGCTGCGTAGTGTGTGCCTTCAAATCGTGGTATCTCCAAAACCTACTTAAATCTTAAACATGATCAGTTGATCAGCATCTTTGGTAAGTCTGGTCTGGTATGCGCCATATTTTATGCATCAGCAAAGCAGCGTCTATAAAGACAAAATCATTCTTCCATCTAAAAAGATATAACTTAATGAATGTGTACAATATTATATTATTCTGATTGGTCACAAAAATAATCTAATAAATACATTCTCTAAGTAGTTACGTTTAACAGGAATGTATGCTATTTATGGTCAATAATTGTGGACCTTTTCATAGTTGTTTCTGTGAGTAGTGCCAAACTATGTGGTAGATATACATTGATATTGCGATGAACAGACTGGAAATATACCTACAAAGGATTAGTCACTATAAAAGCAAAAGTCAGCTTTAGTTTTAATCACACTCAGCTTTTCCACTCACTCACAAATCAAATTAACTTTTTACATTTTCTTGAAAAACCTTCACAATGGCAAAATTGATTGTAAGTTTCATCATTATTCTTGAAGTTACTTCAGCACATCGCTTTCAACCGAATGGAGGAACATTTACGTGAAATTCTTATAAAAATGTTTGCTATCTTTGTGCGCAGGTCGCCCTCGCTCTTTTCGCCCTCTTCGCTGTTGCATACGCCCAACTTGGCTTGGGTTTAGGCGCCGGCCGCGTTGGAGGAGCTGGAATCCTCGGAGCTGGACGTGGTGGATGGGGCTGGGGTGGCTGGGGTGAGTCCTGGGTTTCCCGCCAACAAGTCTACAATCCAGGGTGGGGCTGGGGACACGGTGGTGCTGGACTCGGAGTCGCTGGAGTCCGAGGAGCCGGAATCATCGGTTAAGTTCAAATAATCGAAGTTCCTCTCCAATCTTGTTTTTCCAGATCATGTTTTTATCATCGTTTTCATGAGGGGCTAGACTACCCTCTTACATTTGTTAATTAGTCTTATTGGTTTCTTGAATGTCTGTTGTTTTTTTTTGAAAAGCAGTACGCGCTTACTACCAAAAAGTTCTTAATACATCATTTACGAATTGTTTAATAACTTTTCGTCACAAAAAAACGCTCCTTTACCTGTGCATTCTCATTATTATTTGCAAATTACAAACTACGAACGAACAGGAAATGCATATTATTCGTCACATCTGTATTACGATTCATTGCGACCTTGGATGGATGCAAACAAATTAATTCGTATTCTGACTATTTCTTACTGTTTTGTAGGTGACATGGAAAAACCTGTCGTGAGTCGTGTGACGCTTAAATGAAAAAATGTGTGCATGTTTTCTCCTCAGACAGGGCAAGAGATAAATCGAACAGAATGAAGAATGTCTGATGTGAGCTCCCTCCCTCAGCTTTACATGCGAGTCAAAGCGGGCGGCTGATTGTATACTGCTATTTACATCGGTCATTGCGGTCAAACTCTGAGAGACAATAATTTTGTCATTGAAAGAAAAA
>JAHZNA010003981.1:0-10353 GCA_027743935.1 Sinodicranocentrus sp. ZH6 | reverse complement strand
ATTTACATGAATAGGATATTAGCAGCGTCCTGCCTTACCCATGCAAATCCCCATAACAAGTACCATTTCTTTCTTGCCTCGCGCCAACTAGGTTATAATAAGACCAAGAGTACATATGCTCTCATATTTGCACTTGGACTCTTTAAACTTTGGAAAATTAGACAACTTTAGTGCCTTTCCTTTTGAAAACTTTTTGAAGACTTTAAAGTCATATCTTAGATCGAATAAAAATCAACTTGTACAAGCAGTCAATAGAATTCTTGAACAAGATGAATATACTAATGAAGCGTGTAATAATATAGATGCATTCAAAATTGTTCTGTGCAAAAACGTTAAAGGTAATTGCTATCTTACAGACAAATCAAAAGTTTGTGTTTTAACAAATGTCTGCGAAGATACGAACGTCTGCAGAATTAGATATTTCCGAACTCAATCAGTAGTTGATTATTATCCCCTACCAAGTAGTAAATTGGGAGTTTACTTAGTTGGTAATCAGAAAAACAAAACAATCCGTGTTAGTTGTGAGAATTTAATCAGAAAATGTTTATTACTGCCATGTAAAGACCAATACTTTGTCATTCCTTTGTGTAATTCGAAAATCTAAGAAATGTTGTATTTTTTATTTTAAATTACAAAATAAATTATTGCTGAACAATTAAAACAAATCTATTTACTGTGTACTAGAAATTGTTAATTTACGCAAGCATTCGATACTATCACAATACCTAATCTGCATGCAATGAAATCTATGAAATCGATACGTTTTATACGTAGATTTAGCGTCGAAATCTCAATTTGAAAACGCTGCATAATCGATGTACAAATGACGTAATTTACCCCATAACACGTATTTAGACAAACTTTTGTTGCACAAAAACAAGATGCATATACGACACCAGAAAGTGTTGAATTTCGATACTTTTTCGACGGGGATTTTGAGATATCAATGAGGCGGTATTTCGATAAGAAAATGTTTATTGGGTATCACCTTATCCCGTCATTTGCACACCCTTTTCTATCCTATCCTTATTTCCTTTTTACCTTTCTCATCAATCTCAACAAAAACCAGCATCTGATTTAATCCTCCCTGATTTCTCACATTTCAACATCATCCAAATAAAAAAGCACGCCAACATTAGTCACTAAACATTCCACCCTCCAGTTGGTCAGTTGGCAGATTTTGGGGTGTCCGAAAATTGACTAAAACTTTAAACCCCAACTCATTGATTCCACTTTTTGAAATGTCAATGTAGCAGTGTCGGTACAGAATTGAATAATCGACTCATCTAAAATCTGTTGTGCGATATGAACTCCGTTTTTCGTAAAACGCATGTTTGGCCGAGTTATGGGAGAGTTTATATCGAAAGCTCCCATTGAAATAACACGGGGAAAAAGTGTACACTTTTTATTTCATCAAAAAATAAAGCATAAAAAATAAGCCAGATTTTGTATTTACACTTCAGTAAAATTCCTTGCCACTTTCTAGATATAAGATTTTATGTATTTTGTGATAAGCTTTAATGTATGTTAAAGGTACTGACGCACAAGGCGGCGAAAAATAGAAAAAGCTGCATAACTAAAAAACGGTAACGAATTTTAACAAAGTTTATTATATAAGATGATTTTTTGGGCTATACTTGATTGGATCCAATCACGTATAGCCCAAAAAATCATCTTATCTAACAAATTACCGTGATTTCCGATTTTTCATTTTTAAAAAAAGTTTATTATATACAAAATCTGACTTAATTTTTCATGAAATAAAAAGTTTACACTTTTTTCCACATGTTATTTTAATGGGAGCTTTCGATATAAATTCACTGATAACTCGGCCAAACATGCCTTTTAAGTAAAACGGAGTTCATAATAATATTTGTGAATTTTGCTGCAAAGTTGACCAGAGTTGATGTGTCACTGTGTGTCCCTCTTGTCAGTTCATTGAATAATATTGCTTGGTCTGGAATGTCTGGATTTGCGTATGCCTACCTGAGCAAAATATTGTCATGCCTTTACAGCCAAGAAGCGAAGGATGTCTCTTTAAATTTAAAGCAAATTTAAAAGAGTCAGTTCATAATTTTCTTCATGGCATATTATTATTATCTAAGATTTCCTTTATCACGCATACCAGACGAAATAACTTTTAACTTACTAAAAATCTTCATACATATTACCAACTTTGCATCCATGATGTTGTTACTCTTTTGTCATTAATGCATATTATTTAAATGCACGGGAGTCCATAATTACTAATTAGTTGTTGGGCTTTCCAACAAAATCAACCTCAAAGTATGAAAGAGAAGTTGATAAGTCTCACACAGCCCCTCTTACCAGAGTATCAATACACAATGTAAAATTGTTTTAAGGGGTAATAAGCAAAAATGGTGGGAAAAAGTAAACCCGATTTGTTTGCATAATTGGGACATTGTTTTCGAAATTCTGAAAGAGGAAAATTTAACAATTACATTAAGATACAATTTCCTCGAACAACTTTTTAATTTTAATTTACCAGTTTTGAAATTGAATCGGTTCTTGTTTTTTCCCACCAGTGTCGCATTCAACCCCTTAATAGGGATTACGAGAAGGTGAATGAAGTCTGCTTAATGTTAAATGCATGTACATGAATAGGAACTGTTGACTGTGAATAAACACTGTTGTGTCATTTATGAACTTGCTTTGTATCACATTTAAAAAAATATCTTACGAGTTAGCACAATAATCCAACAGCTATATATATACACGTATATGTACATGTACTATATATATAAACCTGTCAGAAATGAACAAAGGGTCTTCGACCTGGGTAAGTGTGCTGCATAAAAGTCCATAAATTAGGAAGTACCTTCTGCAAACATTTCCCAACAAACGCTTATTGTCTTTTGTCCGTCATGCTTATAACTCTATAAACCAAAGCATGGTCTTCCAACTGAACGTTATGTATGTCATCATTCATCATGTATCGCAAATTGCAATATCCTTAGCGTAGTAATTTATTCACGACATAAATTAATCTAGGTTTATTTTTGCAATTCTGAGAAGTACTTCTTACTGCTCCAGATATAATTCATAGTATTTTCTCTCACCTTCTTAAATATGGAACAAATCAATGCCTACATACTGTTCCACTAAATATAAACTAATAAAAACAAAGTATCTCAACATCACACCATAGTACATTTTTGCGTACTTCCATACATTTCTACCAATGACTTATAAACAAATATTCTACGCAAGACCTTAAAAAGCCGTCCACATACTAATACAAACATGCACATAGGTAGGTACATAAAAATAAAGGCATTACAATGAGATGAATGAATTCATGAATTTGAATCACACTCCTCATAATATCCTCATTATGACTTTTCTTCATGTGGAGCCATATCGTGCGCACTCATGGAAATTGCTTACTTCTGGAGATAAATGTCCTCATTAGTTTATTTACATCGAGAGCATCATGATCATCCCATCATCATGAAATATTCTGATGATCTGATTTCTTCTTATGGTCTTCACAACACACATCTATAAAATTAAAGAGTGCACTTTGAGTGAGTACAGTCTTGAGAACGACTTCAAATCATGTCGCTAACTTATCCTCCTCACCACTAACGGAAACCCATTTTGGTTGCATTGCACTCCTAACTTGGCTGTGTAGTATGTCCTCATGTTTATTTCCCTTTCAACAAAGACTATCTAATTTGTGAGCAAGACATGCTAATTGAGTTTTGCCGTTGATACCTTTTGGTAAAGGCGAGTCTCTCCTTTTCAGAACCTGTTAAGTCAATAAGGAAGAATATAAATGAAAATATTCATGTTGTTGACCACTCTCGCACACGTCCCGTTTCAAACTTATTCATCAACCATTCCAATCACAACTCAAGTCGTTTCCAATGCCAAAGGAGGGTTAATCCCGTCAGGAAAGATTTGGTGATTTAAGCGGATTCTCTTTGGAAAGGTAGTACTCGGGAATATTATATTAGAAAAGAAAAATACGTTTGCATCATGGATGCTGATCCGATTCTTGAAGATGTCATGAGACAGCTAGGTGAGTTATTTCATATTTAGAGCATAAAGTGTGAGGGATTTTTTAAATGTTGTGGAAATTTTTACAGGGGATTTCGGACCATATCAATTGCGACAACACTTGCTTCACGTTTTGGCTTCTTTTCTTGCCGGAATTCACATGCTATCTTTGAGCTTCGTTGCACCGACTCCGGAACACAGGTGGCAATACTCATTAGCTAGAGATGAAGTTGGAATATTTCTTTTATGTGAAATGATAATGTTTGTGCTTCGAATGATTTAGGTGCTTTATTGAACAAGTGGATGGGAATAACGGGAGCATATCATCTCTAAGTCGATATATTCCGTTAGATTCTACTGGAGAGTTAGACTCTTGCATAAAGTATGATTTGACCTTGAACACGACAGAAACTTGTGGAGGACATTATGCCTACAATGAAACTTATTATACAAGCTCTCGTGTGATTGAGGTTAGTTAAATGTTCGAAATTCAATTACTATCGTTATGGTGTCATTTTCAGTTTTTCAAGTTTCCTATCATTTTCGTCATTAGTGGAATCTCGTGTGTGATCAGCGTTGGATGCGTGCCACACTTCAAACTATTTATATGTTTGGAGTACTTTGTGGAGCTGTAATACTTGGATCTCTTGCAGATAGGTTAATGCGATGACGACATACAATAAAGTAGTTTCCAGCATATAATACGTTTCAAGGTCATGCTTGCCAATCCCTTTGTTTTTTGTAGTTATGGAAGAAAGCCGATTTTCTACATTTCTGGAATACTCCAACTTGTTTTTGGAGTTGCTTGTGCTTTCATGCCGAACTACATTTTGTATGCGATTTCTCTCTTCTTTTATGGAAGCTTTGGTAGTGGTGGGGCATACGTGACAGGATTCGTTTTATGTACGTCTCTCCAATCAAACTAGAATTTATATCTTAACTTTTGAAATCGGGATAAATAATTTATGTAATTTATGTAAAAAAAAAGCCATGGAGTTGGTTGGAGCCAGCAAAAGGACTATTTGTGGGACAGCGTTTAGTTTCACGTTCGCCGTTGGAGTGATGGTTGTAGCTTTTTGGGCTTTTCTCATTCCAAATGCAACCATTTTGCAGGTGGTATACGCCGCACATGCTCTCATCCTGGTTGGTCACTGGTGGTACGGCATTTACTCCTTAATTTAACCTTGACTTGAAAGCTTTAAGCATTTAAATATGTTGTCATCTTACTCAGGCTCATTGACGAGTCCATTCGATGGTTGTGGGGTCAAGGGAGAACAAAAGAAGCTTTGAAGATTGCTGAAAAAGCAGTGGAGACGAATGGTAGGTATTTTGTCAACCACTACAATGACACAACAGCACCAAATGGAGGAACCGGAACCAATAGTTCAGATAAGGCTCCTTCTGTAGGAATCATGGATATGTTCCGTTACCCAAATCTACGCTATCGGGCTTTAAACGTGGCATACAATTGGTTCGCAAATAGTTTAGTCTATTACGGACTATCCTTTAATATCAGCACATTAGCTGGTAATCCCTTCCTCATCTTTTTCATCAATGGATTAGCTGAGATACCTGGATATATCATTGTTGTCATGCTAGTTGATAAAACAGGAAGAAGGTCATTGTCGTCTTTGCTCTTATTTCTTGGTGGATTATCATGCGTTGTGATTGCCTTCATTCCTAAAGGTAAAGGAGCGAAAATCTCATTCTAAACATCTCAAACTCACTTTTCGTATTGTCATCTTAATCCTTTTCAATATCTTATAGGCTCTCTCGTCACCACAATAGCAATGCTCTCCAAGGTCGCTGTCGTTGGTATCTCTGCTATGGCGGCGAGGACCAGTGGAATGCTTACTCCGCAGATAATCTTGCTGGTAAAATAAATTTATTATTTTCTGCTCAAAGCCATATTAACGATGCATTTAATAGTTCACTTATCACGCACGCAGGATTCCATCGGAAGAGAGTTGCCCACAATCATTTTCGGGAGTGTAGCAATTCTCGCAGCATTCTTTGCTTTATTCCTTCCGGAAACAATGAATAAGGAAATGCCTCAGACGATCCAAGACGGGGAAAATTTTGGAAGAGGGGATACCGCCTTCCGAACCTTACGAAGGTTCTTTTCTCGACGACAAGATCGTCCCGATGTGAGTCGACGGTTGCATTAATGTTGTTAAATGTGATATGGATTTGAGTTATATTTGTAAAAGCAGCATGCAACCTTGGCCACACAAGCACGTGTAAAATATAGGGAATAAATGGGATTCCAAGTAATCACTAATCGTAGTAAATCCGTATTGTTCTTCTTTATGCTTCACATGTAAGATTTATGGAATGATCAAAAATCGTTAAAAAGGTAATCTTTTGTAATAAGTCAAATATTATGGGATAATTTATGGGGATTATAATATGATGAAAATAAAAGTCTCATTTAGGAAGGAATCAAGCTAAAATCTTGAACGAGATAATGAAAATCATTTTATTAGTAGGGATGGCGAAGAGTTCGTCGGGACTACAATCTTGTCAGAATATTTTTTTTTCTCTCCACAAAACAAACTCAGTCCGAATATTTGACAAGGATTAGCAAGTTTGACTGAAGAATTATTTAAAATGTCAATGAATTCTCAAGTGCTCAAGCACGTGTGTAACTGAGAATAAAAGGGATTTTAGATCATTTTTCATTTTTGAGAAGTTCTGATGATATTCCACTTTGGTATAGTTTCTAATACAATTAGTATGGAACTGAGAGTGATATTTGCAGAATTAGAATGTTTCACCTCATCCATGTTTCCTTGTTGTAATAGTAGGGAGCAATATGAATTCAATAAATTATTATTATCTATAGCCGCACACTTTGTTTGTAAAGTTGTGCCGTATACTTTAAGCAATTAAAAGAGTGTATGGCAATATGAACATTTCATTTATGTAACTCCATATTCCCTTCATATATAGGTGACCCGTCTCCAGCTTATACTTTATACTTTATAAATATAAACAACTATCGGGGTTTATCCCTCTAATATTTTAAAAGTGGATTGAAATGAATAAGAAAATAAAGATATAAAGATTTTAAGGTATTCTCATTCCAGAGACGAAAAACAAGAGTTGACAATGAACTAATATTTGAGAAAATTTCTCTTGAGCTTTTCTCCCATCAAAATTGAGCACATATTTTTACGAGCTTACCAAGGCCATTAGTAAATCCAATGTTTGAGATCGCTAAAACGACGTTATCAATTTGAGGGATAATTCTTGCTCCGGCATGTTTTGCGCGAGGTTTTCTATTCATAACAACATAACTTTCTATTTAGCAATTCAATCAAGTTGGGAGATGAGTGAGTGGCTAGTCGTTAATCCGTTATTGTCTAAGCTAGTCAGATTTTTAACCAGGATATAATGGGAGGAATGCATCGTAATACAAGATTTCATAGTCTTCATTTGATGCTTATGTGACACAGAATTAGTGCACTTGTCAGAAAAGTGATATCATAGAATTCATAAACAATCCAAGCTTCAGTTGCGGTCGGTCCTAATGTCATTTTTATTTAGACTTTAAAGATAAACATCAATGTTGTAGCTATCCTTTGTGATAAACAATGTTAGCCATTTAACCATGTATTTTTTACAGTTAAGAATCAGACGTTGGAAAAGTGCCGTAACTTTTAATGCTTTCATAGTTAGCAAGATAAAGAGAGCAAAAAGAGTATGGCAAGTTGTTTTTTTTACTTTTTCATGAACATTTTATTACCACGAGACGTGTATTTCAAGGAATTATACTCGAGCCCATTCACACAACTAGGGCAACTAAGGCTGTACTATGCATTTAGAAAAGACACACACCTGACACCACCACCGTTTCGTTTAGACTCTATCATTCCTCCAGGTTGCAGGTGTCCTGATTTTTAGCTGAACTGACTGAGTCGCATATTTCCACAGAAGCCAAAGCAGACGCGACAAATGACTGGGTGACGCCAAGCCAGAAATTCCAGTACTTGGCTGCAAAATTCAGCAAAGTGTTTTTTCCTCTTTTACAATCCACGACTTGATTTAATTTTCAATCCATTTACAAGCACACATATATTTGGCTTTATTCATTTATCAAGTTTGATCTATATCTATACGTTGTTAAGTATTTTTACAATTCTAAAACATCCGTTTAAAATAGTTAGTTGTTCATAATAAATAAGCAAGTTGAATAAGTCAGTTTTAAAAGTAACAAGCTGAGCGTGTAAAATGGTGGAAGAAATTGCAATCTCAGGATCCTTTAACCCGTTTTATGAACGCATCCGTGCCTTTGCAAAGTGGTTCAACGAACTCAAGCATAGGAATAGAAGTGAAGAAATCAAAGTAGCCAGACTAAAAATGGTGGATTTTCCTCCGCTATGGCGTAAGTGATCTTTGCTGAACACAATAAGCATTAATTTGTCAAGCTTGTTTGTAATTACAATTATACTTAATAATTACAAGGTTCAAATAGCTTGCTCATTATTCACACTCAATATGTGGTAGTTGCAGAGAACCGGCGAAAGAGAAAACTGGCTGTTAGAATGGCAAGAAAGTGTATGCATATCTGTGACTTCAATAATCCTCAAGTGGATTTAATCGAGAAAGCTTACAAATCAGGCGTTTTACAGGATCTTCTCAGAAGCTTTCGATCGGATCCGGAATTAGTAACAAAGTGTCTGTATCCGGCAATGATTGAAATGGTGAGATTAATTTGGCATAATATGCGCAACCATTACCAGTGTCTACTTTATTCAATAATTTATGCTTTGCATAGATATCTCGAAATATATTTAGACCAGTTCCACGACCCCGATTTCCAGATTATGATCCTGATGATGAGCCCAATTATGAAAACTCTTGGCCACATTTGGATGTATGACTGTCAGAATAAATATTTAATGGAATAGGTGACAATGTGGTGGAAATAATTTAACAATTTAATGCTTATTTCGTCTTTTTTTAGCTGGTGTATAAAATCTTCTCAGAGTTTCTCTATTCGTCATCGTTCACCCCAGGGTTTTGTTATTTTCTCATTGACAAAAAATTTATGAGTAAGGTACGCCAGCTAAAATCAAATTAGAGTGAATGCTATGTTGGTGAATGGATAATGTGAACTACTACCTTGAATATGTAAACTTAAATTACCTGATATTCGTATTACAGGCAGTGCAGCTAATTGAAAGTGATGATCCACGGGAGAGAGAAATGGTGAAATCGATTTTATGTCAAATCTACCAGAAATTTTTCTGGTTGAGGAGACACATGAGAGCTGAGATGACAAACTTTCTTCTTCGCTTTATGCATGAAGCACCAGAGAGATACCAGGGGTTAGCGGATCTTATCGGAGTCATCTACTATTTCGTTGAAGGGTTAGAATACTACCAGGAGAAAGAGGAATATCAACGTCTTCTCGAGAAAGTTTTGATCCCATTACATAAGGTAGTTAGTTATATTCGTCGTCATGAATTTCGCTACATAATCGGCGGCATAATACTTTCAAAAGATTTCCAAGTGAAGCGTTTATGCTGTTGAAAAAACTTACAGGTGAAGTATATGGATATTCTCCACAATATTTTGGCAGATTGCATGCTTAGATATGTTGAAAAAGACATTTCCAATGCAGAACGAATCATTTTAGGGCTGTTGCGGTATTGGCCAAAATCATGCGTTAACAAAGAGGTAACTTTTGATGAAAAATTAAGTATTCATATTTTTCCGATAAAGTTGCGCATTTATTTTTATCTCATGATATTAATTATCGAATAGATTCTGTTTCTGTCTGAAGTCGAAAGGATTTTGCAAATACTTCCATGTTTTGAATTTATAAAGATTCAAAAGCCTCTTTTCAAGCAAATCGCTAGTTCTGCAACTTCCGTTAGCAGCCTTGTAAGCTAAAAAAATATTATTTTGTCTATCATCTTATTTAAAAAAGGATTTATGATTGTAAATATCTTGTTATCAGGTGGCAGAAAGAGCTCGGATCTTGTTCAATGATAATGTTGTAAAAGGACTGATTCAAAAGAATAGGCGTGTCATCAAGCCCATTATCCTTCCTGCACTGTCCACAGCGCACTGGCACTATGGTGTTACCATTTTGGGTAGGCAAGCAGTAAAATATTTGGAGGAAATTCAAGTCCAAAGGGTTATTCAGCAAGAGGGCTTATCGAAAATGTAATTATCATCGTTGTATATTGTTTATATACTAACTAAGTAAGCGTAAAAGTTAACTCTTTTGTTTACACAACGAAGGGAAATGGAGTCTAGGAGACAAATTCAAGATGGGAGATACTGGCAGGAAAGTTTATATTGGGTTACGGAATAAAT
>JAHZNA010003980.1:0-16244 GCA_027743935.1 Sinodicranocentrus sp. ZH6 | reverse complement strand
ATGACACTGACGTAGTTGGGATTGCTAAATCGTTCCTTGGACTACGTCAATGTAACGTAGCTGGGATTTTAATGGTTAAGATACACAGAAAGCGGTTCATTCCAGAATGTCTGATGGGAAAAAATACCCTTGACATCGTCAAACTTACTTAAACATTGTATTTTATCCTTTATAACGCAATAACACACAATGATGCCAACGACAAATGGCTGTAAGTAGTAAGTCAATCGACTCACAGAATATTCCCTAAACGTTGCTTCATCTCTTGATAGCTGAAATCTCTCAGGGACGTGTTGCCAACCGCAAGATGATTCCTTTTTAGTGAACTATATAATTAACCTAGCTGGTTGACTATTATTCACTCTAACCAACGGAAGCCATGAAGGCAAGTCAAAGATAGACAATTTCTAGGTAAAAGGGCCACCAACCACAATAACCAAGGACTGCAATGTGGTTCCACCATCTTTCTTTTGTACTTTCATGCATTCAACCCTTTAATATACACTAGTAAATAGAATCTCCTTTGCCTTGTGGAACTGGAATGAGTCTGAACAAAACTCCTGATATACACCTAGTTTGGACCTGTATATTTCACTTAACCTATACTTTTGCGTGACTTGAGAAAAGTGAATTATGTCGACAGGTTGACACTGTTCTCATCTTATGTATTTAAAAATATGATATTATTCTTATTCTGTTTGCTTTGCAGAGTCGTATTTGTATTGAGAAAATTAAATATAGTCCGCAGTTTATCATCCACGTTCCCTATCGAGTAATGGATCTTATTTAATTACGACATTTGAGACGCACATTATGGGAGGTCTGCAATAGCGTTGAACTGAATCTCCTATTTTACTAATGTATCTCTGAATTCGTCATTTGATGATTTCTCGAGATGCTAAGTGGTATTGTATTGCTGAAAACTATTATGGAGAAATTGTGCAATGTAATGTAGGTACTATGCTTCTTTTGTAGTGCGGGTTAGCCAAAAATACTTTTACTGTTTCATATGTTTCAATTCACCCCATTATCCTTATATGAGTGCAGGGCATGCAGTCATATTCGTGAATAATTAGGAGTACACGTATGACACGACAAAATCTCTTATTACATTGACATTGATTTATATTAAGCATCAAAATGAAACTTTATCGTACTATGATGACTCTAAATTGCTCTGCGTGGTATTATTTTATTGGGGAGATTTATTGCTTGAAATTCCACAGTTCATTGCTGCAAATAAACTAATTGCGAACGAAAATACTTTTATGACGGACCGCTTTTCTAATATATCTTTGCTATGCTGAGGCGTATTGCAATTACAAGCATAATTAGACAAGAATTTTTCGGAGGAAATCTTTGTTGGTGCGTAAAATAAAGGTTAATTTTAACCCGAACTTGAGAGGTTCAGAAACAAACAGCTTATGCTCGGAAAATGCTTAAATAAACTAAATTGATTGATAAGTAATACTATTTTTGTATATTTGGTGACATTGGATGATTGTAAGAGCCAAAATATGCGTCATGTTATAAATAATTAAAATTCTCACCTGCAAAACCGTGGT
Organism: Sinodicranocentrus sp. ZH6; assembly: GCA_027743935.1. Lineage (NCBI taxonomy): Eukaryota > Metazoa > Arthropoda > Collembola > Entomobryomorpha > Entomobryidae > Sinodicranocentrus > Sinodicranocentrus sp. ZH6. The sequence continues at coordinate 14,679 of JAHZNA010003980.1, read as the reverse complement.
AAGTCAAGTTACAAATTTCTACCGAAATGTCAGACTCACACTAGGTCACGGAACGGAGCTGAGGAGTGGTAAAACAGGAAACCAATTTCGCCTGAAGAATCTGAAGAATGTCTGTGTAAACAAGTAGCAACCAGAGAAAATCGACGTTGAATGGTAGATTACCTTGTTCCCAGTGAAAAATAAAGCGTTAACGATTTTTGTGAAACGTGTGAGAAAAGAGAACAGAAAAAGTAGCGTAACACAGAGATCAGAGACAAGGAGCTGAGCTAAAAAGTAAACCAACCCGGTCGGGTGAAAGCAGCAACTGGTCTTTCAACTGATCAAGTTGAGTTTAAGCTACAGGAAGGAAATGCTCTCTTGCTTTTTATATACACTCGTACGACATGTTGAAAAAGAAGGCTCACACATCAACAGTTCTCGTCTACATGTCTCCGTTTGCAATTGCGAAGACCAGTTGAAAGGGTTGAAGTGGAAAATAATATCGTTATTGAGATACGTTCGTTTGTGCATTGCTGTTCACTAGTTTTCGATTCGTTCTCACTTTCTCCAACAACATGCCAGCGCCTCTTAGCGAATTCTCCCGTCATTGCTGTAATGCATATATTGAAAAGAAAGCTTTATCCAGATTATTAGAGTATGCTCAACTAGAATAGTAAGGAATTTTTTCCATAAAGATGCCGTCAAAGGCATCTACAATGCATTTCATCAAGCTTGAGCAGGATTTTTTCCCTGCCAAGCTGATTTTTCCTCAAGGAACACAAAGCCGCCTATGACGTAATTTTAACCGCTTTAATGATATTACTTTTAGCTACCTACATTTATGTCCTGGCATAACTAGATCACAGTTTGGATGCGTAGGTGGAGCGGTAACCTGAATGAAAGCATCCAATATTAATATACGTCACTGCTAAGAATCTGAAATAAATGGGATTTACGGAAAATATGCTCTTGGAATAAATTCATTGTGAACGCACAGCATGCTGTCATTTGATATTGTATGAAAATATCATCAGTACAAGACACCTGCGGACAGGTGGAGAAAAGAATTTAATAATAATAATATTAATATTTATGACTTTACACGCATGCACATGTCGTGATGTAGTATGTCAATCAAAGACAATATTTTAGAAAAATGCACGCTATAAACACTATATGAAAAAATATCTGTTTTATTCACAGGTTCAACAAAGTCCATAAACCAAACGCGTCCCACCACATACCTTTATGCAATCCATCCATGTTGTATAAAATTAGTGAGAACAAAGCGGAACTTATTCAATAAACAAAAGATTAAAGATAACCAAATCAATAAATGGTGGGAAATATGGAATAACGTTTAGCTCATACTTTCCAAACACTTTGCATAAAGATTCGTCCAATAAATTATTTAGGATTCACGCAGTCCTTCAAACTAATTTAACTTAACCCTATAAGCATCCATCCGTATATAGCAGCATCGAGTCACTACACCACACCCTTAACATGTCGATGACAATTTACCATTTGAGCTTATTATTGTTGCTAAAGATTGGAAACATGGTTCTATTATGCAATGCAAAAGAGAATCTAGACTTCGATAAGTTCATATACACATAATTTGTTAGAGCATCTAGTTGCGCTTATACATAATGGATAGGTAGATATGCATATGAGCTCTTAATGCCGCTAACAATAAAACAATTAACATCAATATAAATGAGAATGAGTGGTGTGAAGTTGTGAAATGTGGTGTTGGTTGATGTGCATCTTCCCAGTCACAATCACAATCACTTACGATATCTGATGCATTGCTATGATTTCTGGTAATGCCTCAAACTCAAAAAGGAATAGGACGATAGCTAAATGCAGCCACAGGAATATGCCTCTGCACTATGGCGCACCATATGTCCAAGTTGTCAACTCTATCCAAAATCCAAATAGCAGATAAAAAGGGATATGAGAGAGGAAAGAGAACACGATAAGGAAATAGTTCACATTTGAGGGGTTTTGTGATTGAAATGATAAATACGGAAGAAACACAACAATAATCAGATGGGCTATGAGTAAAAAACAGTTTTATGTGATATTTGGTATAAATGTTATTAATTAGAGTGAAACACTAGCACAGGTAAGATATATTTTTTAAGGATTTTTATTTTATATCTACAATTTAGTACGTTTGAAACTTTTTTTCCGGAAGAAATGAGCGATGGTTGCACAAAGTCAATATGAATGGTGACCTGGTTTGTGCTCAGAAAAAATGAGCACGTCTACAAATAGTGTAGCAAACTTACTATAGTACTGTTTGGTTTCCTGGAATTAATTTCTTAACGGACTGAATCCTGAACCTGATTATGTTTTGTTTTTTGAGTTAATGCTTTACTAAGATTTAAAGGTTGTCTAATCTTGTGTTAAAAAAATGTAGATGTCGAGGACACGAAAACTCGCCCTTTATATGATGGTATACGAGCGTTGATATTGGTCAAATGTTAGGCCGGTGAATGAAGAGAGCTAAGAAACGAAAGATAAGAGCTGTGATACGGTGATCATTGGCTAGTTCGGGGATGTAGTATTCCGAACTAAGAAGCCAGACAGGAGCAACGAAACGCTGATAGTTACTACTCACGTAGTTTGTGTTCTGGTATAGCGAGAATTCCAAATGAAATGCAAAAGTTCAAGACTGAGGAAATGAGTAGCAACAGCAGCCTCAGTAGTGGATCTACTGCAGGACCCAGCCATTCATCATCGGTTAACTGGTCTGCTTACTCATGTTCACAAAATCTTCCTGCAATTTTAAATGATCCTAAGCGAGGAAAACAGGTAAATTATTTTGGACTTAAGGTTATTGTAGAAGACCTCATAAAAAGACCACGTACTGTTTGTATATTCTAGAGGGACTTTTTTACCAGCACATGGGGAGAAACGTTTGTAGACAGCGTTAATGTCACTCCTAGTCCTCTGCTTGAAGATGTGCCTAATGCTTATTTTGTTCCATATTTTCGAAAACTTCTTAAGGTTAGTGCATTCAGTTACATTGTTTTTGACATGTCACATGTATTCATGTATTATAAAATGTTTTCTGATGTGAATCAAAATCGCAGCGCTATCGGAAATTGCAAGAGCGAAAATCGTCTGCCTCATCAGCAATGTCACCAACTCAGAATTCCTTGCAACAACTCTTTCCTCAGCTTAGTCTAAAGGAGGCATCTCAGATTATCAAGTCTGACGCTAGTCCAGTTCCAAAAATATTTTTTACTCAAAACTTTTCCTTATCTAATAGTGAATCCTTTAGAGAAGTATTTGGAGTTGACGGGAATCAGTTGCCTTCTAAATCAGTTCAGGTATAATTTAATTTAATGTTATCATTCATTCATTTCTTCTATTCTCGTGTAAGTGTAATACCCATTGATAAACTTAAATTTCTTTTTAGGATAAATTAAGCCACCATTTGGATTTAGTGGAAGTTGGCTTGGCTCAACAAATTAGTAAAAAATCATCCGCATTTTTCTCTGCAGTCTCTACGCAGGACAGGGTGGCCGAAAAAGTTTCAAAAGCCATAGTTCTTGTCCGCCAAATCAAGTAAATTAGATTTTTGACATACAATACAATTAAACTTTAAGCGCTTGACAATTCACGCCCATAAATTTAATGAGACTTTCAATTACAGGCAGGAACTTGTTGATGTAAAACGAGATCATGTAATAGAGCCGTTATCAGTTGTGAACCTGGCAAGAAGGAAGTCCAATCTAGGAGTTTTATATCAAAAAGTGAGCTTGGTTTCACCTTTTCCACAAATCAATAGTCTTTCCTTTCCGACACTGTACCTATTTTGGTTTAAAATGGTTTTTAGTTACAATTAATGGCAACTGTCCACCAAGCTCAACGGGCTATTCAATCGCTTTTGGGAAATTCAGATTATGTTGGAGCACTTGATCTGATAACAACTACCCAAGAGGTTTTAAAACAGGAATTGCAAGGGTTGATTTCATTCCGGTAAGGCTTAAAAAACGAACCTTCTTGAAAAACGATAAATTAAATTGAGCTCGCCAATTAGTTAATAAATCTACTCCTTTATATAGGCATCTCGATTCACAGCTTGTAGAAATTAGAAATGCTATCGAAAAAATGTTGCGGGCTGAATTAGAACGAAATCTTTCTGCCGATCTAAACAGGCCTGTTGAACAAATGATAACATTTTGTGATAAGGTAAAGCTTGCTACTAGATATATCAGTTAACGATTGGTTCGGCAAGGTAAGCAAAATTGTAATCATATTTATTTATGTTACTAAATTTTACAGGACAAGCTTATTTCCATTGTTTTTGGTCATCTTCGTATGGGAAAAGTCGCTGCAATCATTACTGTCGTAGCTAAAGAAATCAGTACCGCAATGACTACGACGTGCAAGCAAACTCTAATCGAAGCAGTTTCCGAGTCTGACTCCAAATCAGATTCGTTAATTGGCAGTAACTCTATACACATGACAATTCCATCGCTTTCAGCTGATTTATGGATCAAGATGATAAGTCATCTTGGTCAGCGCCTTGTTTTGCTTTTGCAGCATATCAAGGTATGTAGTATTGTCATTTTCACTGCCCTTTGTTTGAAGAAATTTGCCATTGTTTTGTTGTATGGTGTTTAGGAGGTGATACTTTTGTTCCAAAATTGTGCCAATGTCGCTGCTGGTCAGCCTTCTGAAAATTCTGTCTCGGGAACTTATCTGTAAGTTGGTTTCATTGAGTTGGACATTAATTTAAAACTTCAAAATGTAAAACTTCCACAACTGTTCTGTGCGATTTCATTATAAACAGACCGGAGTCAGAAGAAACTCTTATTTCATCAGAACTATTCGCAACATTTTCCTCCGAGCTAGCAATGCAACTAGAAAAGACAACTGAGACTGCAGATGAAAAATTTTCGGGTATGCTTCGAAACAGAAAAACATGGAACGACCGTTTGGAAGTTCTGACTACTTTAAAGGTACAGCTATAATTTTTAAAGTTAGTTTTGAATAATTGCTGGTTTTTAAATATTGCCATTTTATATAACTCTGATTGTTTCAGGTTGTCAAAGATTTTATTAGCAGTTTAGAAGAGTTTGCCCATGCCCTACCCTCTGGGTCGATCAAATCATTCCGTTATAATTCGATTATTGAAATGAAAGCTCAAGTTACCGAATATGTGAAAGATTTCCATCAGAAGAAAGTCGAAACTGTAAATATTGCGCTAGATCGGGAAAAATGGAGATTAGCTAATGAAGAGCGGGTGAAACAGCATTGGCCGATAACGGACGTCAGGGTTCTTGTTGAAAAGAAAGCAGTAAAAGAACAGGATAAAATTCCAATAACATTGACACGAAGTGCAAGTGTCGCGTCCAATGAGTCTTTCGAAGTTTCTGACAGTAGTACCAAAGAGGCTAAACCGAATGGAAATGGAACAGTTGGGAATTCAAATGATAATGATTCTCTTCGTACAGCTGAAGTGTTCTTTGTGATTTTGGACGCTTTGGCCGATTATAGTCATTTGTTATATTTATCTGGCATGGCGGAAGTGTTATTAAGTCTTGTTGAGTTGTTGCGTGTTGCTAATGCAAGAGTTGCTCATCTCGTGTTGGGTGCTGGAGCAGTTGAACTTAAAGTTTGTAAGTCAATTACCGTTGTGAACTTGGTTCTTGTCTTTCGGGGAATAAGCCTAATTGCTGATTCAGTTTTCCAATTAAGAGACATGTTCGACCGGTCATTACAATCTACGAGAAGTCAACATATCGTAAGCTACTTTATATGTAAAAATGCTTGTCATGAAATCAGAACCGTACGAGATCAAAACTATTTGAATTCATTTATATTTCACAGTTAAAACAAGTTGACACAGTTCATTTAGAGCTTTGTAGACACGCAGAATCAATAGAAAATAAAATGGTTTCGATTATTGGAGAAATTATTGAGGCTGAACTTGCTACTTGGGAAGCAAAACCTCCAGTACCATCAACCCCCATAAATAACGTTTCTCGACATATTGTTAAATTCCGCGATGCGATTGGATCAGTTTTATCGCAGACAAAGGTATCATTTCTAATGAGAACGTGTTGTATTTTACCGATGTGATGGCAGGAAAATCCGGAAGCTCTGATTAATTTTCTTTGAAATTATTTTCAGATTTCTTGTCTATTTCTTCGAGTGGATAAAATTTTTAGAACAAGACTTAAACAGAGGATTGCAACTTTAGGAATAGTAAAAGATGGAGGTCCACGCCATGGGTATGCTTACATACGTATTTCTTACATACATACATGTCAGTGATTTCCTCAAATTAGTAGCTGTGAATTCGGATTACAGAGTTGTTACTTCAGAAATGATGCACTACGCAGAAAATCTTCGTAAACTCCATGTTTTGCCACCTAATGTAATCAGCAATTCGTGCCTTACCAATGAACTGTGGGAATGACGATTTACAATTCTTCACAGCCGAATAATTTCATTAGTTTTGTTCGTTTCTTATTTTAAGACAACTACATTTTATTACCAAAATTGGAAAATATGGAAAGTGCAATTTTTCTAGTCTGCTCAGTTATTATTATGTTCGATCCATCATGCCGAAGAATTAAATTATATGATGTATTCGCAGCTTAACCTTTTCGGTTGTTTCCGTATTTTTTACATTTAGGAAAATTATTAATTTTAAAAATTATTTAGAACTACAGTGCTCCTTAATCAAAAACCAGACTATAAAAAGCAAGACTGTTTGAGATTTTATATACTTTATTGCTATTAGTCGTTTGAATTTTGGTAGACTTAAGATTTACAATAAAAGGGAGCCTATTAATCTTGGCGCTCAGCCACATTCTTAATTACCTACTCCTGTGTCCTTAATAAGACGCGTGCAATAAAGAGGGAGGATTATATTTTTGGTAGATTTTTGGTTTCTCTCCGTGCTTCTCCCATATTTGTTTGGCCGGTGGGGTGATACAAAACTTGGATGGTTTACGGTTTTATGATGAGTTTGATGTTGATTATGTATTTGACGAGTTAAAGGCATGTTATGTGACCTAATCATTTTTTTCTTGTCCTTATGGGCTGTTCTTATTTTTTCATTTGTACTAATGGTTTTGTTGCTGCTAAGGATTTGGAAGTACTCTTCCTCCTTGCTCCTGTGGGTTATAAACTTGTTGCTGCTGCAGGACCAAAAGCCTCTGGCGTTTTTCTTCCATTAGTTTATCCCTATGAGGGTGGATGTAGTCCTGAATATTCGGAAGACCCGGTATCACGCATGCAGCCAGAGCAGAGCGATATATATTCATATCTGTTGCTTCATACCTATTTGCAGAAATGTGATGAGAAAATTGCATTCATTAATTTCCATTTCATTTGTGTCATTTTGTGTCAAGAATTTTTAGACATATTTTACCATTCATTCGTTCTCTGGTCGTAGCATTCTACATTAAAGGTAGTAGATGTTCCCGTGAAACCTGTATTTTTAATGAGTAAACTGTTCTTACTAATTCTTTGGTAGGATTTAATTAAAAATATGATAGGTATATGAGTGGATTTACCTCCGATGCAAAACAAGAGATCATCTATAACCTCAATAGCAAAATTGCTGCGTGGGTTGTACATGTCTGGAATTGGAGACCAAGAACTGTAATAGAAACCATCTGCTATACCAAGAGTTTTTTTTATACAAGCATACCCAAATTCATGTCTACTTTCTTTATATTACTGCAAACTTGACACCATTGATTCGTACCTATTATGTTACAAACAAGCAAAATGTAGAGAGGAAACATTTGCGTGCGTGCAATACAAATAGAATCAATTTTCAAGCTAACCAATGTCAAAGCGTTCACAACTGTTTTGGCGATGATGGCCGTCATAACCACCTGCAAAAAATATTATGAAGTTTTCATGATGAAATATATTCACAAAGTATAACTTTTGCTACATCCGAGATATGCACACACCCAATGCATAAATCCTATCATTATCCAGTAAAGCTACCGATACGTAACACCGTCTATTTTGCATGGATGGCATGAACTTCCACTTTTTCGTAACTGCGTCGAAAACTCGACAAGAACTGAAATAGTCAACCCCGTCAAATCCGCCTATAACGTATATCTTGAAACCTATTGCAACAGTTCCGTGATAAGCTCTTGCCCCTGAATATGAAAGCACGAGACATTAACTAAATCTTTTTACAAAGATATTAATCCAATGAATTTATAAATTTTTCACCCGTTGGATCTACTTCATTCACTCGTATCCATCTATCGGCACTGTAATTAAAATTATTTATAAAAACGTGAACGCGAAATGCGATTTGAACTCAGAAGTAAACGGTTACCGGGTATCATAGGTTTCTATAAAGTTTGTAGGGGATCCACCCGACCTGACAAATATCAAATCACGTTGTTATTGAAGTTTTACAAAATCAAAAATTGTAGATCTCATATTATAGATAATGGCTTTTTACTAACCATCCCCCAATTGCAAAAAGGATCTCGTGGGGTATTCGTGGTCGAGCAATGCTCGGGGTGGGAATTTCTCCATCACGCTCTGTTATCACTTCCAAATCATACAGAAACCTCAAAGTTTCTATCACAATCGGTCGACATCCTTCATTTCCTTGAACAAAGTTACACTCCTTTACTTTCTCCATAAAATATTGTGTTTCCATTAGCCCCGTACGAATCGTTCTGAGCAGTTCAACAATATGCCCTTTCCGTATGTTTTCATCTAGCTTTATCCAACGGAGTGCAGCTTCCCATACAACTTCTTCGTTTTTGACATTCAATTCGTCATCACTGAAAAGTGATGTTATTTCTGCTAAGTTGAGATCTAGCATTTCATCGCTTTCTTTGGATATATCTACAAAGTTTCTCATAGAAAACTGGTGTGCAGCTTTCTCCAGTTCCATACAATGCCAATCTCTGTGTATCCAACCGTTCGAAAAATATAATGTAATGATTAATTATGCAAGTTCTATAAGACGGTGGGTGACCTCATACCATAAATGATGTACACATACCTAGCAAAGCGTCGTATACCCAAGCAATTAAGTTCATCAAGTTGATTCTCAATGTATTCGCAGCATTTGTTTTTTATTTTCAGCAGAGATAGGTAGTCGGCGGCTTCTAAAATCTAAAGGTTTGTACAAATGAGAAAATTGTGCAGAGACTCTCTCTCTCTCTCTGTAAGAGGTCAAATGATGAGAGGTTTACAACTTACGGGAACCACGTTTTCGTCATTTAGCCACATTTCACGGGAATATATGAATTCTAATAGCTGTCCCAGCATATCCCCTCGAATATTATATATGACAAAATCAGTTTTCACTTCAGTATGTAGGGTGGTGGTGAACAGCGATCTGCTCTCATATTTACATACAAAATATAAGATGGCATGGCATGGCATCAACATGTAATGTGAGAATGAGACATAACTTATGATGAATTCTAAATTACTTGAAGTACTCCGACTCATTGCATAATAGTATTGTATGTACAGGGAAGACTAATCCATCTGAGGTCCTCAAACTGGCATCAGTTTCTTTTAAAGCGTCATCCTCTGCGTAAAATTCATAAAACTTATGGATATTCTCAGCTCTAGATAATAATAGTGGAGACCCAACTCCGAAGTTACATTCACCATCGCAGCAACGAGCCTATAGGAGATGATTTGAAATCGGATAAATTTTAGAGTATATCGGTAAAATCATTGCTTCTGAACCTCTGAAATACGATGGGGTTGCGAGAAGTAGGAAATATTTTCTACCTCGCGATGAATGTGGTTTCCGGTGGTGCTAAGCCCATCGTCTATAAAACCATCCTCGTCTTCAGCAGATTCTACTGCTGAAGCCGAGGTCTTCACCACCCCATGGCTAGCTGTTGCATTGCTTCTGATTTTTCTTCCAGTAGTGCTATTATTGTTAGTATTATTGTTTGCCTCGTCACTCATCCTCACCGCACGGCCTAACAAATTACAAAAACACTAAAAATATGCATAGACCATCATGGGAATTTTATGGACTTCCAATTTTTTTTTACAAAAGGCAATATTGAAATAAGGACCTCAGATTTTGATTACTATGGCAAGAATGCAGCGAAACATGAGTTCTCACTGGAACGGCAGATCTTTGAACTTTCGATAATGCTTCAAACAAAAATTAAAATAAATATAAAAGCTATCATGTTGAAAAAAATAACTCCATGCCATTTTAAGATAAAGTATTATATTGTTTTATTCTTCGTATCTTTGCGAGTGGACACGAATGAATACATACGCACAGCAGAACTTATCGTTATCGTGTACAGTGTGATACGGTTGTTTTAACACGTAAGTTTTACATCATACCTGCTAATTTGATTTTCAACAGCATAACATAATATTACGTAGATTTTAGTTTTCATACACATCAGTTTAATTTTCTTTAGTCTTATAGAGTTTTCTCTAATACACATGATTCTGGGTACGTTACAAGTTTGCAATGATCCAATGATAATAACAGCATTTAACGTAAGAGTAGTGAATTTAATACAATTAAAAGTAACACAATTCAATAAAACTCAATACTTCATTCCCTTACACATATTAACATCTATAATATAATTTATTACACTAAACACAAAAATACATAATATTCTTCACTCTTGACATGAACGTCTCGGAATTTATGATGATTGATTTTCATGGTAAGAACCAGCTCCACCAACACATGCATGTCGTGAACTATGAAACTAAAATTATATCTATCTGAAATCTGAATATTTTGACAAAACCGACTAATACTTAACTAAACTAGTGATCCTCTTCCTTCAAAAAAAGCTTATTAGCTTATCAACAAAATCAAATATGCAATTCTTTGGAGTAAAATCCCCACACTGCTGAACCGGAAAATAGTCATTCAAAGTTTTCATAACATATATATCCTCCAGGAAAGTTTCTTGCACCAAAGCGTTCACGGAAATACCTTTTCAAATTTTACTGCCCTTGAGGATAGCCACTGTTTTGAAACTGGGCAGGGTTGAACATTGGAGGAGCTTGGGGGAGAGAATTCTATAAACAAAGCAAAAACAATTTTTTAAGCAAGTACGTTATGAATAAAGTTATGTAAAATGAGCTTGAACATGTAATGGGCTCACATTCACACTTACATCTTGTCCTACAGGGACATCTTCCGACGGTGCAGTCAAAAAACTTACTGGACCGTCCCCAGGTGCGTTCGTTGGAGGTGGAATAAACATATTGGGTACTTGAGGTGCAAGCATATTATTTACGGGCAGTGGAGTAGGGTCACCAGGTGCACGAACACCACCATTAGGATTTAAGACATCTACATAACTATTTTTTAGACCTATAATTGGGATTGGCGTAAGATAAAGTATATAATTTAATGAATTAAGAAAGATTAAGATTAACACAGAAAAGGGACATTGCATTGATCGTTAAAAATAACTTACTTCGCCCCTTTTGAAGTTTATACTTATTCATAGTATTATTGCTAACTGGAGGCATCCCAGGAATCATTTGTTCATTGGGATTAGGCTGCTGTTGAGAGACCATCATGATTCCAGGATTTTGGGATGGCTGATTATTAATTGGCATAGGAAGGCTTTGTAAGGCAGCCGGTGCTCCTTGATACGACATCATATTATGTTGTGTTTGCAAGCTAGCACTCGACGGAACAGACTGCATATTTATATGTGGTGGTGGCATGGGCCCATTTGACATTGGGTTCGGTTTACCCATCAGTTCCGAATCTTTTGGGGGTGGACCTGCTACTACAGAGTCATCATCATCCCCTCCTATCTTATTGACCCACCGACTTTCAATTGGATCCCATACTATGGTTGGATCTTTGTCATCCGGTAGAATCATTTGATTCTTGGGTTTAAAACTCAACCATTTAAGACCGGAAAACCACCCATGCTGCTGATTGTTGGTATTTCCTAGAATATCCTTTCCAGGTTTTTTCTTTTCTGCGACTTTTTTGCCACTAGTATTCAATGGCGGAGGATTCTTTATTTCAGTCTGCGGCAAAAGTAATAATTTTAGCAATCAAAAACTTTTTAAAATTATAAAGCAACAACGGAAATAATAGTAGCCATAATAAAAGGAGACGATGCTCAACCAAAAAGAGCAAAAAATTGTAATTACCATGCTTAAATAAGTGAACAATCAAGGCGAAAATAAAGAAACTCTTCACACCTCACTAAACGTGAAAATATCCAAAGCAATCCCTTAATAATTAATGAATTAGCTTAAAAATGAATCTGACACACAGTAGTTTTGTCAGTATTAACTAGTAACTAGTGTATGCACTATGGTGTACTGCTCGTGTGTGTGGAATTAACTCATGCAAACTGATAAATAGAACCAGTACCGCTTTTAATCAGTGTTTAATAATATAAATAATAAAATTAGAAAGGAAGTGCACTTCCGTAACAATAGAACGAAAACTAAAATTGCACGAAAATATCATAAAACTGCGTACGTAAAAAAATATGGAGCGTGCTTTCAATAACGATGCAAGGCATTATTTGACTCTTAACAATACCTTATCGTAACCCGTAAAATGTGCAGTCATATCTTGGACTCCATTTTCAATACCATCCCCAAGATAATCATCATGATCTTCACACGGCTCATTTACATCACAACACTCTTTGTCGATAGGAAAAGTCTTATTATTCTGGAATTCATAGGTAGATATAGGTGATGGCCTAACTTTGCTAGATAATCTCGAAACAGATTCTATGGGTTCATCAATAGGATAGGTAGACTTGTATTCTACTTCTAAAAGTGACTTCTCGGGACTACTATCCAAACCATTTTGGTCAATAGTGTCTACACCTCCGTTAAGACAATTTTGCCCACTACCAACTTCAAACCTGTCTATATTTAATGATGATTTCATCGCACTTTTTAAGTCTATAGAGTCTGGTCTAACTGCAATTCTAGATCTAAGAGCTGAGACACCATTCCCTAAACTATTTTCCACGTCGGCATGTCGATCATGCTCATCTTCAAATCGTACTGATTTTTTCTACAAAACCAAACGCAAGAATAGAATAGAAATTGAGTTTCAACCCCAGCAAAGTTCAAAGTTAGTAATTTTTAGTAGACGCATAGCCAGTCCAGTAAAATCGAATGATTTCGGATATTAAATGAACACCGAAATATTTACACACCTTTCGTTAGTTCAAAAACCCATTGTAAGTTGCGACGTGAATGCATTATTAAATTAATTTACCTTAACAGCTGAATTATGATCTGGTTCTTTATTAGCAAAATCGTTATTCGGTACACCCGGCTGCGATTCGTATGGGTTATACCAGTAATTGTTGTTGGGTCCAGCCGCGGCAGACATTTTATCTAACATGATAAAGTAAATAATTAATACAGTACAATTATAAGTTGGAATTAAGTGATTAATAAGCTATTAATTTACCATATCCAACACCAGAAGCATAACCACCATCTAATGATGGATAATTTGCATCCATATTATTATTATGAACGCTACTAGAATTGATAGAGTTTACGGTTGTCTGGGATTGTTGGTGATTCATATCATACATTGGCGGAGGAGAAATATGCAAGCCGCCGTTCATTTGACTGGGATTATTCCAATTATTTTCTGGTGGGAGTGCTTCCAACGTACCAGCGTACGTGTTACCAGTGTCATTGCTTACTACAGGAGTTGACGTTAGGAGTGGATCGTATTGCATTATTTGCGAACTCAAACTATGTGTATCCGAAGCTAAATTGGCTGGATTTGTTTGTAAATTGCCATAAGGATCATATAATTCATTAGGGTGACTTGGTTGACTCTGACTCGTATATGATAGCTGGTCTGATTGCGAATTTTGCTCCTGTGAGTGCAAACTTAATTTTCGAAAATTATCTGAAAATATCGCTGGATCAGCAATAATTTTTCTCAAGTCTTCAATCCATGTTGTATTGGCACTTCCGGTCTCATCAGCCACAGCTATTCTTTCTGCAATTTGAAGTGTACTCGTGCACAGTTGGAGTTCTGCATCATAGATTTTTCTAGCTTTTATGGTTTTAGTGATTTCTTCACAATATGCCAAAGCTTCTTGAACAAAGCCGTAGCTGACTAATTGTTTAGCGTAGTCTAATTTGCTCTGAAGAAACGATAATCCAAGTGAAAAATGTGGATCTGCTAACTTCCTAGCAAATTCATAGACTTCCGACATTTGAGTCGCTTCTAAAAGGTTTCCCGCAGTGGTATAATATCCAAGAAGAGGTCCTAATCTGGATTCTTTATGGAACTCCTCATGGCCCATGAGATAGCAAAATTGAGCAGCATATAAATGGTTTCGACTCGCCAAAGTATCACCAAGTGTTAAAATTGCTTTCTGTTCTACTTCTGGTTTGTAGCCGTTGTTCGAAAGAAGCATAGCTAAATGTGGTTTCCAGTCCCCGAATGTTTCATCTGCACAAATCTAATAAGTAAAATAGTCGGTAATGAGATTACTTACATCATCAATTCTAACTTACATAACTTACAAACAAGGTACCATGACTATTTCTTGTTTACCAGGTAAGTTCATAAGAGCTGTAAAATTAAAAAAGACAACTTTTTGGAAATTGGGGGAAATCAACAAAGCTTCCCCCAATTTTCTTCGTAAAGGTTGGCTTACGATCACTGTCGTTATGGATAGAAATCAGTACATTTCC
>JAHZNA010003979.1:0-15187 GCA_027743935.1 Sinodicranocentrus sp. ZH6 | reverse complement strand
ATTCAAAAGTAGTCGTGGATACTATTTCAGCTTTGTGGAAGAAACTTCGCATCACACATTTCAGAGAGAGGGGGTACTTCTAACATGGGCATGATATATCTTTAGTTTTTATATGGTATTTCTTTTATCGTCAGTGATCGTGATAAATAGGCTAGCAACTGAAAAAACAAGAGAATAAGGGGAAACAATTACTTTGAAGAGATAATATACTTCACTTTCGAAAAATATCATGGCTTGTAAGTAATGCTGAGGCTGAGGTACTTAATCGTGTTATATATTGTTTTGGGGTAAAGTGAGCTCGAATACTGATTCTGAAGTCAGAAAGAGATGTATTTAAAGATTAATACATGATGCCATTTTGGATTTAATGGAAAAATACAATTGACTATTTTCATCTCCCACGCATTAATAGTTCGTTTAGTTAGTTAGTTTCGTTCGTTCGTTTTAAACTGCAGCTATTAATGCATAATTGGCAGACAGTAAGATTGTTGATGCATTTTAAGTTATGAACGACAAAAGTTACTTCTCCACAAATTGTTCATAATTTTATTTGTTAGGTCACACCATAGTAATAGAGTATCTTATGTGATATGAGTGCCGATTTCGATTAAGTTTCTATTTGACCAATTTCAACAAATATTGGGAAAAACTCAAAAGCAGCTATAAGTACATGAAGTAATTTTAGCCTTACATACATTTTATACGCTCTTAATACGCTTTCCAGGGCGGAGAACAGTCGTAACAAACAGTTGTCCGAACAGCACACAAAAGCTCGCGTAGAGTATCGCGTAGGCATAAATACTTATTGGAGGTCTTAAGCAGGGCGTTCCAGTTGCTAAAGAAAGGTCAAGAATCAGGACATCATTTAAACTAATTGCACACAAAAACACACAACATGGTTTCTATATCTGCTAACATTTCATCATCACATCATTTTCCAATATTTGAGCATTCAAGGATTCAATTGCTTACCCATGTACCAAAGTGACAATAGATTAATATAAAGTCCAACCAGCATTTGAGTTAGCTGAGAAGTTGTAATTGCATAAGCAATTATTTTTGGAACTTGAACTCCAGCCATCTAAATGTTTTGATGGAATATTTTGTAATTTTTCAGCAGATTATAGTTTCCTAGTGAAAAAAGTTTATGGAATTTGTCTAAAATACCTTTAGAGCGAAATATGGATACATAGCTGAGTGAACTCCGTAGTTCATGACTACCAACCACCTTGCAAGAGGATCGCTGTGAGGAACTGTGAGAAAAATCAGTGCATGATTAGCGGACATTACGTTCTACATTGTTGCGAATTTTCACGCACTAACTAATTCAAGCGGTTTGTAAATTATAGAAGAGTTATACGCGTAATCCAAGTCGTAATGAGTGTAGCCATATGATGATACCTGGAACATTTATAATTTGCAAATTTTTATAAAAATGGTGGTGCGTGAAGAAATCAAAATGCGTAATTTCACCATTGAAGGAGCTGAAGTGGTCTTTTGCGTAACACGATAAAGAGCGTATCTCCTAACTCAACAAATTTTGAAATTCCAAAGGCAAATCTGAAAATACGAGAAAAAATTAAGTGTCATTATGCAAGGTGGAAATGTCTCAATTAGTCAGCCCCAAATTTGAAAGTGCATGGCGTACACCCAGAAAACCATAGCTGCATCTTGGGAGCCCCTATAAGATTGAAAGAAATATTCTAATTATTTAAATATTGATGATTTATGAATTTCATAAATTTTTTCACTCAAGGGCCATACCTATAACAAATGCTTTTGTAAAGTCCATTGTCTTCTTGGAAATATTTTGTCATAGGTAAAAATGTTCGAATAAATCCAACCATGGAAAATATGCCCAGTCCTGCATTCCACACAATGAATATTGCTTTCAAATCAAATGCTAGGCGATCTTTCATGTATTTCTGCAAGCCGAAAATTGTCACGAGATATATTAAAGCAGCGTAGATTGACAGAGCCCATTGTTGGTAAAGCCAGTCTGTCCAGTAATTCTCGTCTATTATCTCGAACCCATAACCGTATTGGATATTACAATGTTTCCAAACAGAAGCATTTCCAATATAAGGGATTGGCTCGTCCACACTGCTCGTCATTATGGCAAAGTAACTGACAACGGAAATGTGTGACCCCAAATTAAGCACTGATCTTTTTATACTTTAATGCAGTTACTAACACACTCAAACTCACTTTATTAATTTTTACGCAGTAAGTCAAAATCTCTTATGAGCACGGTAAATGCTTGCAAGTGACAACTGCAAAATCCAAGTTTACTATGAGATGTGGATGAATATGGAGAGGAAATACATTGGGGCTACATACGTGACGTGCGAAAAGTTGATAACATGGAATAATTATAATTAAATCGATAAAAACTTTGTTATGATTGTGTTATTGTGAAATAATTTTCTCTAAACCTACGCAATTTGTCGTTTCTACTAATTCAAAGCTCAACAAGGTTCAAACAATTAAGATAACTTCTATAAGCTGTTGGCTTCGTTGAACATGTAAACTCAGTCATAAATAACCATGGATCTCCCACGAATTGGCAAAAATTAATTAAAAGTTCCTCATCAGAAAATATAAGAAACTACAGTTCTCACGCTCGGCAAAAATATAATTTTATCAACCCCTTTCAGAAGTTCAATGACGTATTAGGAGATTTTTCGCGTAAACAACGGTACTGATTGTATAGGTACAGACTACAGAGCAAGGGGCTAGCACAGTGTAAGGCAGATGGAAAATATTTACGTTGTATTTTTACTAATGACCAAATTCACATGGGAAATCTTTTAACTAGGCTCTACCACATTTTTTCTGTTGCAAATGAAAGTTTATCTCTGCTTTTGTGACATAAATTACTTTAGCGTTAAGGAAAAAGGAACACGCAAGTTTAGACTTAACTGCCCTTTGACTGCTTCAATCAAATATCAACGCCATCACGGGACCATCAATAGATATCCAGCAATTTTGACGCTTGGTTTTGCTGATTGCTGCGTCATGCGTGTCTAGCTAAAGCAGGGTTTATCGTATGAACTTTTTTCCTTAATCTGATGTTTTTGTCAGTACAGGAATGCGTCAAAATGGTAAAAATAATAGAAATATCTTCGTAATTTAATTTCACAGCAACTAGTAAGGGACAAACTAACAATGGCATATGGTGAGCATGCATCTCGTGTATGTATGTTTATAAAATCAATTCAAGTAACTGCAAAATTTTAACTCAAAATTGAGGTTATTGTTACAATTTTAAAGGAAAAATCGTTGTAATTTCATATGCATCATTCATAATGTATTATTAACTGTGTCATTTTATCCATTCCACTTCATCAACTTAATAACACATCGAACCGTCTAGGAAAACTTGCACTTTAAGGCTTTTCTGGACCGATTTGGCTGAAGAGTACTAATACTATAATAATTTGTAATACACGTCTATATACTAGCATAGGATAGGATACTATTTATATACCACCATATCAAATTTTGTTTGAATTCGCTGATTTCAGAGATACTCCAAATGCACACAAAAAATTACAGATTTTACAAATCGAGCTCACCGAATGATACTGATTTTAAATTCTGATGCAAACTAGCTTTCGAATGGTGTGTCACAACACAATATAGCAATGAGCCTAAGTAGACATGCCCTTTTTATCTTCAAAAAATTTAGTCTCGATTTGGTTAAATTTAAATTACATGTTTGCTGACCAATATTATTCACTCTTAATACGCTTCCCAGAGTGGAGAACAGACGTAACGAATAGTTTTCCGAACAGCACACAAAAGCTTGCATAGACTAGTCCATAGGCATAAATACTTATTGGAGGTCGGAAGCAGGGTGTTCCAGTTACTAAAAATAATTGAGAATATCCTTTAGATTAATTAAGTACAACCTCAAATTGTACAAATCTGATGACAATCATCACTTTCCAAAATTGGAGCAGCTCATTAAATAAAAACTCAAGACTACTTACCTATGTACCAAATTGTTAAAATATTAATAAGAAGTCCAAGAATCATTTGAGTGAGCTGAGAAGTAGTAATCACATTTGCAATCATTTTTGGCACGTAAACTCCAGCCATCTAAATGTTTTGTAATTGTATACAATATTTTGTAATTTTTCAGCAGATTATAGTTTACTAATGAAAATCGGATTTATGGTGTCTGAAAAACCTTCAAAGCGAAATATGGATACATAGCTGAATGAACTCCGTAGTTCATAATCACCAACAATCGTCCAAGAGGCTCGGCGTAAGGCACTGGGAAAAATCAACTAATGCATTATGAAAAAGCAATGAATTTTAGCACTAAACTAATTTGAGCTTGTTCTGTGAATTGCACAAAAGTCTTACGCGTAATCCAAACCGTAATTAGTGTAACCATATGATGATACCTGGAATAGAAGTATAAATATGATGGGTAAAATATTTGTTTTCATCATTATAAAAATGATGACGGTGGTGCCACCATGGTGCGGTGGGTGCAAAGATTAAAATGTCAAATTTTACCATTGGAGGAGCAGAAGTGGTCTTTTGCGTAGCACGATAAAAAGCGTATCTCCCAACTCGACAAATTTTGAAATTCCAAAGGCAAATCTAAAAATTTGAGCAGAAAGCTTTTGTTATGAATTAAGTGGAAATATATCAGCTTGTTTGTAAAATGCAATTTTCACCCCCAAAAAACCATTACAACATCTTGGGAGCCCCTGCAAGATTAGAAAAAAGATTTTACTTAAATATCGATTTAAAGATTACAATGTTTTCATTTAGGTATCAGTATCATACGATCACATACATACCTGACGCAAATGCTTTTGTAAAATCCACTTTCTTCTTGGAAATATCTTGTCATGGTTGAAAATGATCGAATAAATCCAATGATGGAAAAAATACCGAGTCCTGCATTCCACAAAATAAAAAGTGTTTTCAAATCAAATGCTGGCCGGTGTTTCATGTGCTTCTGCAAGCCGAAAATTGTCACGAGATAAATCAGAGCAGCGTAAATTGCCAAAGCCCATTGATGGTAAACCCAATCTCGCCAGTAAATCACGTCTATCCTCTCAAACCCATAACTGTGTTCAATATTACGATATTCCCAAACAGAAGCATTTCCAATGTAAGGAAATGGCTCGTCTTTAATGATTTCCATTGTGTTCATCAATGTGGAAAATAAAATAATAAAACTGAAAAAAAAGTGACACAGAAAAGCACTGATAAATGCCGTCTCACTTTTTACTTTTACACAGTTAGTAACCTTCACTTTTCACTGCCAAAATGTGTGCAGCACGTATTCGCTACAACTCCTATATGGACACTGCGTGGAATTGCATGGGGCAAAATCAAAGTTTACAATGAGATCAGAGAAAATTTACTGGTTCAGAGAGGAAATGCAATAGCAATGTTGATAACGAGAACAAGAACGACAATGTCGCTATGAACGTGCTGTTGTGCAACAGTTTTCGCTTAACCTACGCAATTCTCTGCTTTGATTAATATCATATTCATGTACGTAGTTGAAAAATTGAGATAGCTTAAAAATTGAGGGCTTCGTTAAGCATGTTTGCATAGTCGTAATTAACCATACATGGAACTCCCCAATTAGGGATATTATCGGGAAAGTTAATTGTAAGTCACTCATCAGGATACATAGGAAACAAGTTTCCCATGATTATAACAAAAAGCAGTATACTCTCAAGCTCAGCAATGCGATGTTATAATTTTATTAGCCCCCGAGAAGTTCTTCTGAGACATCCCTTTTTTGCATTTCAATTACACTGACAAGAAAAGGCTAGCACATGAGCACAATGTTTGGCAGAATGAAAACACTTTACGTTGTATTTTTACTAATGAGAGAGAACATTCACAGGGGAAAATCGTTTAGCTATGCTACCAAGTTATAATTTTTACTCTTCTGACATTTCTTACTTTGACTTAAACCCACAAATTAAGACTTATTTGCCTACCTCAACGAAGCATTCAACATCGACAAAGCACAGCGGAAATGAAGGTCAAGTCTAGTAGTTTCTACGTTTTATTTTGCAGAGTGCCTAGCTAGCAGAATTTATCCCGATGAAAGAATTATCCTAACCCTGATTTTTTTAAAGAAGTAGATGCGTAAAATAAGTAAAATAGTAGGAATATTGTTATCTCATTTAATTTCACAGCAAGAGATAAGTTACTAACTAACAATGGCAGGTAAGCATATTGTGCATGTCATATCATGTAAAGTAAAGTAAAATGAACTAAAATTATCGCTAAATGTTAATTAAATCATCATAATACCATCTTCCAGTGATAAATTTTTGTCGAACATCTCCATAGTTCCGATGTCGTCAGTTGAGCTTGTTGACAGTTTCGGTCAATCCTGTGTGTTTTTTAAGCTCATGATTTTTTAAAACTTGCTCATAGATATACGAAGCGTTACAGAATTTACACTTGAAAGTGTACAAATCAGCGTGAATTTCTCGGAGATGCTGAGAGAAAGCTCTAGAGTGCGTAAAAAATAAACCACAATGCTTGCACTTGATGTGGTATTTTTTAGAAGTGTTATGCTTAAAGTCTCCCAAGTGGGATTCCTTTATGTGCTGATTAAAATCATCTCTGTGGCTAAAGTTCAGCTTGCATTTTTCACAAAAGAAAACACTCAGTATTCCATTTTGACTGGCGTCTTCATTCTCTTCATCTTTAGAAAAGTTTTGGGAACGTTTTCGGCTCTTGTGAGA
Source organism: Sinodicranocentrus sp. ZH6 (assembly GCA_027743935.1). Taxonomy (NCBI): domain Eukaryota; kingdom Metazoa; phylum Arthropoda; class Collembola; order Entomobryomorpha; family Entomobryidae; genus Sinodicranocentrus; species Sinodicranocentrus sp. ZH6. The sequence continues at coordinate 8,444 of JAHZNA010003979.1, read as the reverse complement.
ATGTAGCATGTGATAAGCTAAAGAATTCTGGAAACAGAAACTTTTACCGCAAACTGGGCAAAGCAAGTTACGATCACCAACTTCCGCTGAATGTTTCTCTGAAAGATGACGACTCCGAGTGAATGACTCTGTTCGCTGACTTGTGTCTCCACACAATTTACACCGAATCCCTCCATCTTCCAATATTTCAAAGTTGTCCATGAGCTTATGCTTTTTCCTGTGGTAGTCGAATCTCTCCAAATTAGACGTGACAAAAGAACACTTGTCGCATTTGTACGTGACTTTGGATTTAGAACCAAATGGACCTTGAACTTCATGTTTTGATTTCAAGTGGAGTTCGAGACCACCAAATGATCCACATGAGTACTTGCAAAGATCACAGGAGAAAGTTTTTCGTGATTTTTTGTTGCTTGGTAGCTTCATTCTACTTAAAAGTTGTTCGGCATTGTCTGGAATTGAAGTTATCTTCGTTTCGGCTTTCTTAAAAATACGTTCAATTTCACTGTCAGTGCTGGAAAAGTCATCACTGCTAAAATCAATCATAAAAATACTACAGCTATTTAACCTTTAATGGCACAAAATTCACAAGTTTAACGTATTTGTGTAAAATATGGAGTGTACCGGTTACGCGGAACTGGCTTCCTTTCAGACCCATTTTCATCCGAATCAGAGATATTCATGTCGGATAAGGAGAGAAGAGGTAGAGACCGTGATTGTGTAAGCCGAATTTCTTCTTTGTCCTTATTTTCTTCACACCCAAGTCTTTCCAAGCTATCAACATTAAGCTCTAGAAAAGTGAACTTAAATATTAGTAGCATTGTACACAACTTAGCCACGCAGTTCATAATGTCCATCAATCCTTACCAGTTACAGGGCGCTTAATGATTTCTGCTTTCCTTTTCATCTTTTTCCGTTGAAGTATTCTTGACGACCTTCTAGCGTGTGGTTTACCAACAACTGGCGGCTCTACGGGAGATTGGGATGCTGTCCCTTTCGTCTTCGTCATCTTTGATTTAGGCTTTAGCACCAGCTCTGCAACTTTCTCCTCCTCTACAACCTTGTTCAAGCTAGATTGAAGATTGTCATCAGTGTTAGGTTCCTTTCTTACGCGATTTACTGCTTAAAGGAAGGAAGCACAATTGACAAGTACTAAAATACTTTTCGATATAATGCAGTGATATACAAATATTATTCATTAATCTTCGCTCACCCGACTTTGTCACGCTTGACATTGATTTTCCACAATCCAAAGTTGTATGTCCACGAACCTTCTTCTCGGTGGTGAAAGCTCCATCACATACTTCACAAATGTAGTTCCGTGGCTTAGGCACCAAACATTCAGATGGAATTTTTACCAAGTTACCGTAAGCTATCATAAAAAAATCATAAATTTTGTATAAGTAGCAGCCGTAACTAATGACCAAATGAATTTAGTTAAGCACCTGTCAGCACATAGACGAAGCGGCTTTCCAAGTTGGCATTTGACGGAACACAAGGCTCATTATCTTTGGAAGCAATATTATCACCAACGGTGACCGCTGCCGGCGCTGTCTTTTGTAGTAATGGAGACGGAGGTTGCAATTGTGTACCCATTTTCTACCTGCCACTTGTGACCTGCAGACTTCTGCAGTCAGATATTTAGCCACAGGTAGGGAAAAATGATGAAGACGAAGGACGGATTTAGAAAACATCAAACATCAGCGCATTTCACCTGTAAATCATTGTGTAAGAACAGTAAGAAGCAGGTTAGAAGTTGTGTGAACAATGACGACTGACAGCAAGTGGCAAGTCAACAAGTGATATCAATGTACGAACTACGTACGTACCCGTCCGTTGTCCGTACCCTATCACCCATATAAATTTATACTAACAACCAAATTGTGAATTGCATTGACCGCGAAAGCTTATCATATGACTATGACTACGTATAATGATTGATGATCATGGTCAAAATAATCGAGCCATCAATGTTTTACGATATTACGATTCATTCAGGCACCTTCATCATTTATCGCCCAAGCCTAACAATAATGTTTTACAGACAACAGATATGATATGACAGACATTACATGTGGAATGATACATTACAAAACCGATATGAGTATTAAAATTACGGAGATACCCTAATCTAATAGTTAAACCTCGAAAGATTTACAATAATCATAGACAATGAAATAAAACAATCCATAAAATTCAAAATTGGAAGAGTATAAGTAATATTTGTTCTCAAACTTAACCTTGGACCTTGACCGTTGACAAATTCCCGATAGTTGATGGTCGGAGTAAAGTATTTAATTAGTTTATCACTTCATAGAAACGGTAAACAATGGATAATTAAGAACTTCGGACAATATACAAAACTTCAAAGAGAAAGTATTGAATGTCGAACAATCAGTGTTGGTTGCATGTTGCATGCATACGCAAAATCCTACACAAATGAACAGTGACACTTTGGCACCGCACAAGAAATAGTTATTAACTGCAAGTTGAGTTGTTTGCATAAACCCCGAGTTTTCACCCCGACACAAACACTTTGAATTTAAAATAGATAATTTCCGCATTGTATTAAAGTCTGCTCGTGTGTAATAATGCTCATACTTTGACATCAAAAGTAATCAAAACTATCATTCTTATGACATTTTCATTTACTTCTTACTATACTTACATGGGTCGGGGTCGGTGTTTTAATTACGAAACACCGATCACGGCGATCACCGACCCATACATGTGCACAACAGTGTGCAGAAAATTCATATATGCTGAAATGCTGGCTAAAAGAATGAAACGAATATATTCATATGAAAACACAGATTCGGTAATTAATTAAAAACCTTTCAACTGGCATTTGGTAATGTTGTCTTGTAAATTACGTACTCAGCTGCTGCAAAATGCACACACTTGTCCTTGATCGCATATTTTGCGAATACACAATTACACAATCACAGTAAGTAAAGTAGTTTGGCGGCGGCGGCATGGTGAGGTGGTTTTTGTGATTTATGCATTTCTTCTTGGTATTCAGGAGTAAAGGGAGTCTATTTGTGAGGAAGACGGAGGACGGCAAATAAATTAAACTAACAGGTGGTTAAATATTTTTCCAGGATTTTGTTGTTACTGGTATCGTCATGATGAAAAGTTTGTATTAGTTGCGTTGGGCATCAAGCTTTTGTATGTAATTTTTGTCAATTGTCTCTCTGCAGGTGTCAGATAAGGTTGAAGGTCTGGAACTAAGATTTGCATTAAGAAAAATAAGAGTCAAAATGTTAAGTCAAAGTGGTAGCGTCCGAAATAAAGAGTTAACGCCATGGGATGATTCAGAAGGAGTTGATACTCCAGACGGTGGGTTAACGTTGGAGGCGGCGTGTGGCAACTCGGTGAGGTTTTTAATTACAAATTAATGAGAAATTGTTTATTTTTGATTGTCAATTGTAGCTCTGAGTTTTATTTAATTTTTTGCCTATATTAAACTATAGAAAGGTTGGAGGGCTACCGAGATGTTCAAGAAAAATGAGGAAGTGTACGGTGTTAAGTCATCTTTTGATGAGAAACTTTCTGGCTACACAACCCAGGTGGATATGGGTCATGATGAATTTACACAATTCGAAAAGCAAGCTAATCAAATTACGATGGAACTGACAAAGAGGGGAAGACCTTTGGAACTGGAGGAGTCGACAGTTGAGTGTGAAGACAAGAAGGAAGAATATTTGGGAAAGGATCCTCAACGGAACAGTGGCTCTGCCAACTTGATCAATAAAAATTCTGCCAATGAGCAGAATCACATCAGCTCACAATCAGTTGTGTAAGTCATATATGTAGAGTTTACTAGAGGTATATTTTGTTGTTTGTTAGCGAACTAGAAATTTAGACTTTTATGGTGCATTTTCAGTTCCAAATGCTATCTAGCACCACCACTACGGAAACGGAATTCTAATATCAAAGCGACAGCGTCAGCTCAGGCTCAGCAAAGCCCTACTTCTTCAACTCATGTTGGATCATTGCATGTGCACACTACCAACAATAGTGGACCATCCTGGAAGCCGATGAGCAACCAGAATCCCAACCTTCATAAGGAATCTGCTGCTTCTGTTGTGAACAGAAGTAGTAAAATCTCACCAGACTTTGATTATGCTCGAGTTCCACCACCCCCAATTCACCACTATAATCACATTTCTGCTGGAGGTAATGCTGCTCATCCCCCTTTTGAAGTGCCAGGAAGGGGATATCAAATGAATAAGCAAGCTGCCGTGGATTTCAAAAGTAGTATGATCATCCAGTTAAAAAAATTGATGACTGTGAACTCTTCTCATGATTTTGTTTTATTTACATAGATCGAGTAATGCAAGAGCTTGCTCCAACTTCCCCGACTGTCGAGGTCGGGACTATTACAAACCCAGCTTCTGTCGTCGGTGTAACCAGCCCAGTGGAAGTACAGAGCTTCACGAGATCTTCAGAAATTCAAAGTTCTGCTCATTCTGTGGATCACAAAGGTAAAGCAGAACTAGAACAAAAAAAGTTCACATTTAATCCGGATGCTCAGGTATTTTATCCTGCACAGCAGTTATTCAATTCGGTAAGCCATTAACATAAATACTGACAAAGCTAATAATGGATAACCATGGTAAAAATTATTCATATGAAACATGAAAATATTTCAGTGGCCTTCCAGCGCTGTACCAATGCCACTATCTGTCTCACCTACCGCTACCGCTGCAGTCATTCCGCAGCAGATTGTTGGTTCTCCCACAATCTATACATTAGTGCCTGTAACAATGCAAACAGTGTGGTATTCGCCTCCACAGCCATGATATTCTTTTGTGATTATTCATTAGCTAAAATCTTTACAAACCTACGAAAACAAGTGTCAGTAGTACTAGTAGTAGTTTCTTAACTTTTTAGATACTGGTGAATTAATTTCAGTTTTTATTTGTTTTTTTATGAATTGCATGAACCGAATGTTGTTTTTTCATCTTATTTACTTTTATCATGATAACGATTAAACTATATTTGTTTTGTTTTATGAACTTTATACCAATACCCGGTAAATAAACCAACAAAAATATTTCCTTCTTTGTTATTTTTTTATGAAAGACCATTTCAACTTTGAACATGGATTCTGTTTTATAGAAAAAATGCAGAAAAAGTCAGTTATTAAGTAATCAAGTTTGAGGTGGCCAAGTGGCTACTTCTTTTTTCTGAAAAAATTCCTGGCAGTAGACCATGGGGAAAATTGTTGTGGAACTTGAACCTGATTTTGAGACAGTTGTCGACTAAACGTGTAGGACGTAAATGGACTATTATTACTTGAACTTTGCTGAATTGCTTGTTGAGGAGGTCCGTACTGCGTACGAATAGTTTGTGTGGGATACTCTTGTAATATTTGGCGATGATACTGGACTTGATTTTGTTGCAAAGCTGGAAACTGGAAGTTTGACTGATTCTGGAATGTAAATTGCCTAGGAACTTGATTTGTCTGTTGAAAACCCTGCTGGAAATCCTGCTGTGTATTTGTGTTAAAGTATTGCTGGTCTTCAGGGCATTGTGGTTTCCGTGTTTCTACTGTCACACCACTCGCCCGACAAACACGTTTCGCCTCTTCGGGAACTTCATATCGACAAGGGACTTCTTCATCTCCTTCCACAAAGACAGCTCCCAAGCCCCTAGATAGAATGTTATAAAATCAGATAAAAACCAGTCATATCAATAGAAAAATTTTATACGGGGTGCATTTTTACTTGCACAGCCCAAGACCAAGGGTGAGTGTGAGTAGTGTCACGCTTAATTGGAGTGCTGTTTGCGAGCCGCCATGCGTCCCGTTCTGAATTAAACGCACCTTCACCTTCAGCTCCAGTAGCAAGTACCCAAAATGTGTGCCCATGTAAATGATAAGGATGAGCTCCACCATTCAAATTGTTAATGATGACTTGAATGTTCTGCAATTAAAATGAGTACTTTTAATATCTAGAAATGTTTTCAACGATGTCATGTCATGGATAAGAAAGAGTCATCATATCATCCTACCTTTGACAGTGGAACATACTGTGGAGAAAAGCGATTTGGAACTCTGCTGGGTTCGAGAATGTGAAATATAGCAGGCAACTCCTGCTGTTCTGTGTTGTAAGAGACGTTACTAAAGTACCACCTAGTCGTTCCATCTTGATGCATTTCAAATTCAGCATTAAGAACAACTTCAACATCGGAAGTTTCCGGGACAACATCGCCGTCACAACCGGATGGCAATGGAATGGCATTCATTTGATCAAAAAGGACTCCAATGCGACTACTCCGTGGTGGATTAGGAATGCATCTGGAATCTACGATGATCGATGCAGAATCCTGGTTTCGTGTTAAAAGATGGCAAGTTGGACGGGATGACGCTGCAGCGGAGTTTTGATAACGGTCTTTTGCCCATTGAACGATTGTATCATTCCATGGCACTGTTCGACAAGCAGGTCTTCCTTGGAATCCTCCTCCGACTGAAGTATGATTACCATTAGTTTCCACTGCATTTCTAGGTGGAAGAGGACAAGCTTGAGTTGCCGGAGGGTTTGGATTTTGCCAAAGGTACCGCAAAGCTGCTACAGGGCGAATTGTTGGCATTCTCGCTATCTCTTCAGCATTCAATGCTCCAGGGTGGATGATCATATTAGCTTGAATCCTAAAGTAGTCAGTTTGCTCTCTGGAGTTCATTTCTACTAAAACTGAATATCTCTGAGCAGGCCAGATTTCGATGACATCTACCTAAAATTTTAATTTCTTTGTAATATAGTATTCCATGCTGACAAAAAGGTAAGTTTCTGTGGGTAAAGGTACAAAGGTATTTTGCATTTTTTCGCAAACCTACGTAAATACTCAAAGGTACAGGGGAAAGTTAGCATTTTATACTCGGACTTTTCTATCTTTCTGCACCATAAAGTTTTCCTTCGTATAAGCGTAAACATAATTATTAAAAACAGTATCAGCTTTAATATTTTTAAACAAAAAAATGGCCGTGAAAATTTTTTAAAAGTGAAACGTCAAGTTTGCCATAATTGAAAGACCACATACATGTGTTATTGACGCACACATAAAAATAATAATTTAACCTGTAACTGTGTGCAACATTTTAAAGACATTGAAAAATTGCTAGTCCGTAAAAAGTTCTCACCGACCATATATGTAAACTGTTCTATTTTTGGACAGTTTTTTTTACAAATTTGTAGTGTAGTCCGCAGAAAAAAAAACGTGACAAAATGACCACAAAATCTTTCCTTTGTCCGCAAAAACTATTCAAAAGTCGTTTTAAATACATAGTTTTTTCTTTCGAAATAACATTTTTCGAAATTTAAACAAAGTTATCATAATCGAAACCCTAATTCATGTCGTTACAGTAAAATGAAATGGCACAAACATTTCATTCACTAAAACGACGTACAGTTAAGTATTACTGAAATCCCAAAACACAAGCATTATTACCGGGTCAGTGAGGACGGTGTCCACTCCATCAACCTCAATCACTCGCATTTGGTGACCATCAATACTCAGGTTGAATGATGCACGTGCCGAAGGATTTAAAAGACGTATACGATATGTTGCCCTAGGTTCCACGCCAAATACAGTCGCTTGGTTAGCCAACTGGTCATTACAGTTGAAACCAAGCGATCTTGCTCTAGTACAATTAGCATTACCTAATGATATAGATCGGGAGGGTCAGTTTCTCTTAAAAAGATCGGAGATTAATCAATTAATAAGCGGAACGCTTTGTGCGCACGTTCAAGGAGAACATGAAGAAATGTGGCACGCTAAATGACCGTGTATGTAAATTTTTTTTTACCCCTTCCATTGATAAGAGCATTTGTGGGGAAAGGAGTGCGTCCAGCGTTAGTAGTGATAGCTTGTGCTTGCATTGTTTCAGGAAGGCGGAATATCCTAGTGAGTTCTTCTGCTGAGTTCCAATGCCAGTCCATTAAGCTTATGGAGAGTTCATCGTCGTATCTGTGAACTTCCGATCCAGTCACGTTCCCCTCCACGATGAAAAATCCCCAGAAACCCTCTATATATTTTATAAATGAGATGTTTTAAAACAAAGGTTTTAGTGGTTATATCAAGGTTTTGGAAAACAACAGCTTATAATTCCTTCATTAGAGCGAGTAATTAGCAAAATGAGCAATTCGCAGAAAAAATCTAATTTGTTTACCTATATATTGCCATGAGGTGTGCGAGTGGTACCTGAAAAAAATCATGGGAATATTGCTTACAAGTCATTTACTTTTTCTGCGAATTCTTTTTCGCGAGTCATTTATTTTTCCCATGCAACTTTTTTTGCAAGTCATTTATTTTTGCTCATGAATGAATTCAATTATCTGCTGACCAATATGTTCCTTCTTGATGCAAATTAAATGTATATTCCATAGAATCTCTATATTTGATAGGACACTGTGTCACCAGCTCAGGACCATCCCACCAAGGCG
>JAHZNA010003978.1:0-29861 GCA_027743935.1 Sinodicranocentrus sp. ZH6 | reverse complement strand
CTTTGTTGACGGGGACGGGCACGTGAAGGGATAAAATAGTCGGGGTTATTTCTTGTGTTCTTTCTTATTCTTGCATAAAATGAAACCCCAGTGGATGTAAAATTATGGGAATATAGGATCCCCAAGAATAAAAACGCATTATACACAAAAACTACTCTAACTGTTCCCGGATCCAAGCATGAAATCCTCCATCCGTCATCATTATCATCATTACGCGATATATAGAGGGTTAAAAATCTATACCGTTTGAGACAACCCTACCTCTACCTCCCCAGTAAAAGGTTTCCTATTTTTTTCCCAAATTTAAAAGTCTCTTTTAAGTACATCCTTAATCTAAACGATAAACGATGTATTGAATGTGGATATGTTACAAGCTCGAATTTTTGTATTCGACTACCTTGTGTTACGTTACAACTTTGCTCTTATATCTATGCTTTAAAAACTTGGGAAATGTATTTGTCGAAAAGTTGGTACAACTTTACTCGAAAAGTTTCCTCTCAGCTCAGCTGACACAGACATTTGAGCCCATTACATATGTATGGTTCTTTGAGAAAGATGCAAAAATGTACCTATATCTGATCCTACGTTTGTTCAGGAAATAATAATACTGTACGCATAGTTGAAAGTGGATCTAGGTCTGGTGGGAAAATACCGGGGGTTTTGCAAAGCTTAAAATGGAGTGAGTAGGAAAAGGCTTATGGGATATGGTCGCTCTTTTTCGATCTCACTCTCTTCGAGGTTGCTGATGTACGGTGTGATTCAAACTAACTAAAACAATTCCATCAAAAGTAAGAGGAGAGAGGAGGAGAAAATTGTGTATTATGAAGTGGCTGATGTTGACGCAGTGGGAAAGGGAAAACCTACTTGATATTATTTTGCATGAGGTGAGCAACTCATAAGCTAGCCCTTGTGAGGGAACAAGAAAAATTTCACATATGGTAGGATGCACAAGATGGGCTGAGGATCTTACGTAGTTGGATTTCCACAAGAGGAGAAGGGAAAAAAGTACAGAGAAAAGGTTGATCACAGGAGGATGTTGTCAGATAACTAGTTTTGTTTGGAAATAACGTACACAGCTAGTTGAGTGGGTCACATAAGAAAAATATTTTGATTCTAAGGCTTTTCCTCCAATTCGATTCACGAGAGAGAGGCATTCAAGTATCGAAAAGGACTTACTTTTTTTACGATCCTATGCAACATTCATTTTTTCCCGTTATATCCCTACAAACATATCTAGTGGTTTTAGAGATGAAAAAAATAGGAGACTACAAGGTGCTCATCTTTTGCTCTTTCACGAGCCTTTTTTCTTTCTTCTATTGCATTCCATGTCCCCATTTATTAACAAAAGTAAACCATATGTACTCGTATAAACATACAAGGAGGATTTTTACTGATAAAAATAACGTTTCATCTTTTTCCATTCCTTCCTCACAGTTAAACCGCGGGGTAAACCTTGCTAATCTCAAGAGATGAGTTTAGACCTTTCTATCGAAGAAAGTACCGCTGGAAAAATACGTAATTCCAACTCCAAGTGCTTCTCATCCATGTTTCCCAAACTTGGAGTAACTAGCTGTTGTATGTGATGTAAAGCATACGACTTTTTTCAAAAGATATTAAATACGCTATAAGAAAAAAAGTAAATAGTAAGCAATTCCCAAAAATAAATATACAAACATATGGGTCGGAAACTTCTGTACAGTAAAATGGTCTAGACGAACTCTAAAAAATATTTTTCTCTTTACGAAGGGCCAAGCCATATGGGAACTGGAAACTCATTTTGCCAGCCACCGAGGCATATTCTACTTGATGACCATGATAATTCTCATCACCATTCCAGGTGAGGAGATCTCTAGAAAGTTGAAGTTTTCTTTAAGAAATAAAAAACAATGTCTACTTTCCAGAGTTGACCAATAGTAACAATGTAAAGGGAGGAGAAAAAAGTAAAGTATAAAAATCAACCGTTTTTCTCTCTCTCTTCTAGTCTCCCTCAACAATAAAATATATAACGTATACAGTAGTATAACTTGGATATTACATATGGCACACGGATGTGATTGGAATTACGGTGGTTGCTTCCACCACACCATATCTTGTTCACCTCGAGCTCACTATTTTTCCCACGCCAAGACTTTCCCATCAAGGCAACAGATCAGGGCAAGGCCATCGCACACATTATTAGAGGAAGAGAACATATATTGTAGCTTCATTGAGAATATACCCAACTTTTTGTGTAATACCTATCTCTCCCGCATTTCCACCAAGTTGTGCTCCAAGGGGTCGACTCAAAGGAGCATTACATATAATAAAACATAGATAAAAAAAAGGAAGAGAGAGAAAGTTTTTTTTTTCTTCAAGGGAGCTTGTAGCACAGAGAGAAGTGTTCAATACACGAGGACGAGTGCAAAATGAGATGAGAGACGGAATGCCATTACCATGTATGCGAAAGCGTGAACCAAGTCTCTGTGCTTTGTAGATATACCCTCCACATACAAAAGAAGAGAAGGAAGGAACAGGAGAGAAAGTCCCTCAGTTGAGTCGACATGCTTTCCAAGTTGATGTTGCTACTTTCCCGAGCCCTTTTTCTCTCCTCTCTTATTCACTTGAGTTCTAGCTGTGCACAAATCGATACGGTTCGCTCTGCCTCTCTCAGTGGTTCCATTCTTTGTGCAAAATTTTCACAGAGAGAGAGAGAGAGGAAGAGATGTATGAGATTCTGAGACTAGAGCGAACTCGTATCTACCTAAGTTTTCAATACTCTTCACCACACTTCTCTTTCCATATGTATGAAAGAATAGGAGAAAGCGAGTGAGTAAAAGCAAGCAAGGTCTAAAGCTGATGATGTGGTGGTCCTTATACTACAGCTTTCTCCTATTTTTTATGCACATTCATATAGCTCCCTTCTTTCTCATCGGGAAACATGACTATTTAGGTGAAAAGGGAAGCAACTTGTGAACCAACGTTGGTGTATTTATGTATATACCCACGAACACCACAGTACCCTCATGTACACGACACATCCTCTTTTCACATGATTATACTTGGTTGATATATAGGAGGAGAGGCAGGAAAGACTGGTTTGGTTGTGGAGCACGCTTTTCCCTCCTCTTCTCACTTTCATCTTCCCGGGAGTTTTCCCAATGTAATACTAATACGTTCCCCTTCACTAATACTCTCTCTCTCCTCGTATGACTACCACTCCACATACAAAGTGTAACTCAGGATTGGAAGATTTCTCCCTTCAGAAGAAGAAAGCATTCAGGGTTGGTCGTTCTTTAAAAAAATTCCAAGTAAGCTCCTATCCTACAGAAAAGAAATGACTGAATCCAGCTTTCCACCCGGCTCCACAAAAAGATGAAGAGAGAAAGTGAATTCTCGGCTTGTGAAGCAACACACATGTAAAATGAAGGGATTAGTCAGAGAGCAAGGGAAAGGAGTACGTCTTCCGATGGGAAAGTAAAAACGAGATCTATCTCAACTTACTAGGCACCTTCTTAGGATATACATACATTTCCAAGAATTCAATAGAAACCGGCAAGTATATCCTTGGAAAATGGGGTATGCATGTATTCAGTCCTCCCAGACTGTTTGGAGTCGAAAGGAAAAGACCGAGGGTGGCGGTAGGAATATAAAGCTTCCAGTGAGAAAAACGGAACTCTGCACTATCGCTGTGTGAGAGCGGCGACGGCAGTGATGACGACGGTATGATGACTGCTTTCACTATTTTTTTTCCTTTTTTCCTTGTTTGCAAACGAGGGAACGTTGATACGTCCATGTCTCTTAGCGTTTTATTGGCCACTTGACTTACTTTATATTGGTGTGGTAAGACAAGTTTGCTTACGCACTGTTGCATCCCTTTCCTACTCTTATGTAACAGTTTACACAAATATTATAAATATATTTAGTGTGTTGTGTGTACATAACATTGTCAAGTGAGAGAGTGTGGATATCACTGGGATATCTATGTACGTGTTGATACAACCAAATCATGTATGGACCTTCATTATTTATTGACGAGAAGAGATTGCGTGTAAGGAATATAAATCGATGACAAGAATGAGCATATTTTCTTATATGAATCAATAATCCAGTTTGGGACGAGAATATACTCATAGTTCCCCCCGGATTTGAGGATTACTTATAGACTTGGTTATGGTTTATTTTTAGATCGACTCATTGAACATTTGGCCTTTCATTGATTTGCACTGACTTTCTTACGTCCCGACCACATACCAAGAGATTGCTTCTCTTTATACTGAAATAATAATACCTTTCATCGCCTATGAAGGCCGTGTGTGTAGAATCACATCTTTCACAGACTTCAAAGAGATTACGTAATGTTTAAAAGAGAGCTTCTCAAATTGAGGATTTTTGTAAGGAAAAATGTTCCTTTTCATATTTAAACTAAACTAACTTTCGATATTTGGAATCGTTTTCAATAATCAAGTTTATTTTCTACAAAAAGTCATTAGCTTCCTGGGTGGTCTTCCCTCCTTGATAGTTATTTAAAGTGACAACTCAGCACAGGTCATATTTACGGATGAGCAAGTGTGCAAATAAAGGATTTTTTCCATGAATTGCAAACCTCCTAGGAAATAATAACATCTTGGAATCGAAGAATACTTTTTTGCTGAGATAGGCACAAGGGCTCAGGGCTAAGCACGTTTCCAATATCCTAGCAATTCTGTGAAAGCGACTTCTCTCAGTTGGCACCCCAATTAGGCTATTCCATGGAAAGGAGGAAATCCTCCGAACTGTACAAAAAAATTGTGCTCGGTCCATATCCACCTCCACTTTAACTCCTTGTGTATCAGTATAACATCAATGAAAGTATTCATACTGTGGGAAACAGGGAGAGAATGAGAGAATCTGACCCAGACAATGTGGGAAAAGGACGATGACTGGAAGTCTCGAGGAAAACATTTGAGAAAGGAACCATGCCAAGCAACACTGATTTCTTTACATTTTCATTCTGCCTCTGAGAATTGGAGAGGGAGAAATTGTTATATTTGTAATATGCTTTATCCTATATAAACATGCAAATTCACAGTTTTCCCTTCTTTGCTCCGCTCCACCTCCTTCTTACAATGCACTTCATGATGCTTAACCCACCACATCGCGCACTCTAGAGTTATATCCTCAACAGCCAAAAAGTGAGGAGGAAGAGGTGACTAAGAGTCGTAAATAGTGAGAACCCTTTTATATTATTATATGCATCTAATAGATTATAGTCGTGTACGGAAAACAAGACACCGGGTCTCTTTACCCTACGCTGGCAACTTTTTTAGGTAACATTTGGTTTGGCCATGGTCATAAAATACATTCCTGCTAAGAAACTTTATATATGCAATATGGGATTGCATACCACTCCATTCCTTTATCTACATTTAACACAAGCACACTCTTCACATATCAACTTCCTCCATGGCTCAGTCACGTTGGTGTGATCTTGGGTGGTTCAAGTTGGCAAAATGTAGAAATATTACGGGAAGTTTTTTTCTCTCTCTCATACGCTCTTCCACACAGACAAACATAAACCATCAGATCCACACCAGTAAACGGCAACACTATCCCCTTTCTCAATAAGAAAGATCAAGAGAGGGCGAAAAAAAATTGCTACGTGTGTGGTTAAGTTATGGTATATGTAACTAACGGAAGACTGGAAACCTCTCTGAAAAGAAATCTGTCTAGAAGTGCTAGCATTTTGGGAGATAGAGACAGAGAAAAAAGCCAAAGATGCGTGTTTGGTGCGTGACGCAATGGTTGTGAGAAAAGCTTACTTCATCTCTCAAGTGTTCACATACACGGAGGTATTTCCACGGGATGCCTCACAGCCATCCCAGACTCCCAATGACGCACGCATTTACGCACGAACTCAACAATTTTTTTTGGCAATATCTAGGACAAGGCTACATAATGCAAATGTTATATTTTTCGAAAAAGAAAAAGCATGATACATATAACTCCCGAAAAAGTTCCTCTACTCACTCAGTATAGGAAGCTTGTGGAGTTTACAGATTGTAAAATAAAATTGAGAGGAAGAGGAGGAACAGAACAAGGGTCCTTCCTAGTCTACTATTCTCAAGAGATTTTCAATTGAATCCTCTCTTTTATATGTGTCTTCAAGGCCTTGCAGCAAAAATGTGTGTGAGATGTCTTTTCCCTGTATGAGTGCCCTCCTCTTTGAACAGTTAAACTTGGGTGGGCTTGATCATCACGGTGATATCTATATGGGAAGATGATGATGACGCTCGTTTCTATACATTATATAAGCATTTACCTCCTTTACTACTGAAGGTGATGGTAATGTAAATGTCTCCCTTGCCACTTTAGGTCATTGCTTTGCCAAAAAAAGGAAGAGTCGGCATCCGGCATTTTTTGTACCATGCGCTTTTTACATATTTGTTCTCACACTTGGCATTTTATGCGTGGAAAATTACACTCTTCTTTCAAATAGGGAAGTTAGCTGATATGCCTCAAAATGTACTCTACAGTTGACAAGAAGAGAGGAGGAAGTTGCAAGGAAATGATTTTAGTTGAAAAGTGTGAAAGGTAACGGGTCCAATGTGACGCTAAAGAGAGGCTCTTTTCTGGAGGGAGAAAATCAAATCATATTGAATGAATGGTATCATTCCAACATCTAAAATTTTAAGACAAGTCGTAATATCGAAGAGAGGAAAATTGTAAAAGCTTTCAAGCCCGATGGTCTACTTAATAACAATATTTAAGTTGTTGTAAAAAAAGTATGGAACTGGAATACGTGCCTTATGCAAGATAAACCTGAAACCAGAACCGAGATTCAGTGGGAACACAGGAAAAGTCTACTTTTGTAAATTGCGACCAGTGGAGAAACCACACCAACGAAACTAATTACCTGTCAGACCACCGCTCTGATGGCAACCTGAAAAAGAGAAAATTCTAATGATTGCTGTAATCCTTTATTGTGTGTACGTGTTGCAGACAAATTTCAGAGAAAGGTACGATTCCTCTATCAACTTTTGAAGACACATAAATTTTGTGTAGAGCATAATGTGAATTAGTGTCCCGTGGGAAGTAATTAGCGAAAATGCTCACTCTCTGTCTGGATAAAATGATGAGATCCATTCAGATTAGGTGTACACTAAAACCAACAGGGTATAACATTGTATCGCTTATTAAACTAGTTTTCTTCCTTATCTTTTAGATTTTATTAGGTCATTCATATCCAGTCTTGTCTGACGAATTATTTTCTATGGATCTTAATAGCAGAACAATATTTTCCCTGTCAGACAACCACTTTTCCATTATTAGGTATATTTATCCCAACCAAATCTTTGTACATACTACCTGGGCTATCTGAAAGGAACATTTCATGGTCACGAGAAAAGCCCTCAAGTTCTATATACTTCACAAGATTTTCCTTTCATCTCAATGTTTCATTCACTTTTTTCATTCATACCAGTCCACTACAATATTGTGAATGAGAAATGGTGTATATAGTTGCTAGAAATCCGAGACTTGTACATCATCGTCAAACTTTAGACTCGAAGTTGATATCATGTCAGATTTGATTGAAGGTGGTGCATATTACAAATCTTCGAGATTGCTTAGCTTATATCCTCTGCACTTGATTATTACCCCGTATGCAGTTTGTACGCTGGAGGGAAAACATTGCCAATAACTTCCTCAATTACTTACTGTAAATATCCTGCATTTTCCAAAAATCAAAGCATCATTTTCAAAAACATAAATAAGGTTTTTATAATAGGAATCCTTAAGCAGGTTTTTCCAGGAAAAGGCTTTTAAATTAATAAATTACAATGTAAGTACAAGCTTTTATTTACATATATCACATGTCTCTAGCAAACTCTATTTTGTCAAAAATCTCCCTGGAACGTATAGTGTGTCACGTAATTTGTTCCCTCTTTTGTTCTTCATGTGAAATCGTACAACGTACTATGGAGCTCCTGATGCGTAAAACTTTTTTTTAACCCGGGTAAGTACTACACTTTTTTCCTCTATATGAAAAACATGGGTAGTCATATTATCCAGAAAAAAACTAGTTTAGGATTTTCTCTCGTGACGTTGTAAACAATTTTTTCATAACTCCCCAATCTCATCTGTGCAGATGAGAAGCATATATTCCACTGTCAGGTCGCTTTTATTTCTTCCCGAGAAAATCCTACCCACGTATGTAACAAGCCTAATATACTTTTTTTCATCAAAAACTCCATCAGACAAGGTCTCAAGTGATAAAGGGAGTGTAGAAGAGCGGAGCGGTTAGTTCAGGTGTAAAATTCAAACGCTTTCCATTCTAATATCAGTGCAGAGCGAGGATCACAGTGATTACAAGGAGAAAGAATTTTTGATCTATATATGCCCATGCTACAACATGCCCACGCAACAGTTTGAGAATAAAAAAATGAGAGAAAACTAGTTTCATCCTTTTTCCCCATAAATTTTTTTTCGTTGTCTTTGATAATTTACCTTGCTCAACGTGATGAATCTTAATTTTGGAAAATTAAAGAGAAAAAAGAAATCGTTAGATGTGCTCTAATGATAGAGTTGTATTTAAATTTGAATCTGGAATCCCATTTCAAGAAGAAGAAAAATCTTGTGATTTTCTTCCTCAAAAAATGCCTGGAAATGACTCCATGCTTTGAATAAAGGAAACACTACGACGAAATGAAAATTGCTTAGTGCACCGTCAACTGTGAAAGGAGACTTGGAAAAGGGGAAATGATGTAGTGCCCGTCACTTTGACACTGAAACCGTGAAACTCACCAAAGTGGAAAGCGTGAGTGTGTTCCTTCTGTCCATTCCCTTGCTCACAATTTTTTTCCTCATTCATTTTTTACGCATTGCCCATTTTACGCCTAGTCTGTTCCTCTATCTCTTTTGTAAAAGCCTTCCTGCAAATTGCTTTCTTCCTTTAAGTATACGAATAGTCACTTGCTCCCCAAGTCACCACAAATATACAAAAGGAGGAAAGCGAGATTTTTTATTCGGAAATACTCTATTTCACGGGAGTTGGCTAATTTAAAAATATTCCAAAGTGTATGCAACCATGTAAAGAGTGCTAGCATGGTACAGAGGAAAATGACAAATGTTCTCACTCATCCAACCGAACCGGCAACAGGAACTTTCCGCATTTTGAGGATGAGCATAGGAAAAGGATGAATAGGACAAAGAAATCCCGCAACCTCATTCAATCTTTTTAGATTCAGGAGTTTATACAACAGGATATACAGATGGAATGGGCTTTTGTGATTTAAAATTAGCCTCCACTCTCTCTCTCTCTCACTCTCTCTCTCTCTAACAATAAGAGAAAAGCAAAAGCGGCAGTACATGAATAATTGTAAACAATCAGTTGAAGTCATCTTTTTAACTTATTCGAATTGCGAAACAAGCACCATTCCAAAAGACAATGGAAATAGCTTGCACTCACAGATTTTGGCACAGAGTCTCAGTTATTTACTATTTCAGTGGGATATATAACCGCTTCGGTGACTTCAATTGAAGGAGCACAGTTGAAATGGGTCTCTATGGAGGTTGGATAAAATGCGAAATTTTATCTATCCTGAAATACCTCAGATCTTCCAAAAAAAGGATCTTCAGGGGATTTCGTTCCACTCAAAATGTAAAAGTATCTTTGAATGCCAAACTCGACACAATGTTTTCAGTATTCAATAGCTGTCACTCAAGATGACTTCGCTAATCAGGTCTCATTACATATCGTAGTCGGATTTGATATGCACATAAAATTTGGTAAACAAGTGGAGCTCTTAACAATATTTATTTTCCCACAAAAAAAATCAAGCATTAGGAGGAAACATTTTCCTTCAAATTTAGAGGGTGAGCGAGCAGTGATGAAAGACCGAGCAGTGATCTTGCTTCTTTCACCAGTTACTCTCTAACGGAACTAACTAGAGAGCCTTCATAACAACATCTGCATAACAAAAGAGTAAAAATTCAACCCTAAAGAAGGAAAGGATATGGATGAAAGAAAAAAGTGAAGAAACTCCATTCACACATGGGTATACTGTTGAAAAAAAACTCAAGGAGCTGCAAAAAATTGACATTTACAAGGAGCCTCTCTCTCGCTCACTTTCTACATCACATAAAAGTTATATTACATGATATATAATATGCACGAAGTATACGAACCAGTTTTCTAAGCCGATGCTTTCTCCATATAAAATGTACATGGTAAGAAGTTGCCTCAACTGTTTTAGGCATTTTCTAAAAAGGAAGAAAAAAACACGCTTACAACACTCCACACGACTATCAGTAGAAAACTCATCCATACTCCATGCATGATAGTTTCTTTGAAGAAAACGACTTTTCTACAGGGTCTGTGTTCCTTATTCAAAAATGATACTGTATGCACACACACAACCTCATACAGATATGCCTTTGATGATAGTAAGTTGACTCCTTTAAAGAAGTCATATCAACCGTCCCATCACATCCTTGGGCTTTATTTAAGAGGATTTCCCTTAGCCAACCAACATGATCACTGAGAGAAAGAGAATGGAAGATTATTCTGTGATATGATGAAGCATCATCTACCTTTGTTCCTTGCATGTGTGCGGCTAATATAATGGCGTGATATTATAGATTTATGTGTGTCTGTGTGCATCCACCGTGTGAGTCTTCTTTACAGGGTGGATTATACATTTTTTGTTCAACTTTTCCCTCATCCATATTCAAGTCGACGTACATTACGCAAGCCAGCTTTTTCTTGAGAAAGAAAAAAAAGAATGAAAGCGAGAGTGTTCAAAGAGGTGGAACAATGGAAATCAAAATAATAATAAAAGTATAAAAAGAAGAAGAGAAAGTGTAGTGGAAGGTGGCAAGCTAAAGTAAACACACACGTGTAAAGACTTTTTTTCTTTGAATTTTTTCATGAGCTTGAGAACCGTTACAAGAAGCACCTGGATGGGGACGAGAGATGGGGAAAGCTACTTTGCTTTTATTAGAAATTTCAATAGAGCTAAATTAGATTTTCTTAAACATCAGTAGAGCTCTAGGACAAAGTATCTTAGCATAACAATAAGAGTGTTAAAGTAGGAATGGGGATAGTGCGCATGCATAAATATTTATGTGCATTTTCTTCCCATTGATATGAAAGTGGTCTCTATTTTACATTATATGATAATCAATCCTAAAGGACAAAATGAAATAGGGAACGTTTCCAGCGGAAGGTTTCCTTTTGAGCAAAGTCATAATTTGAATAAATGCCTGCTGACGTTGAATGGCTTCTTAAATCAATTTCTAGCGGGACACGTTACACGCTTGTATCAATTTCATCTTTTTAGGTTGAGAGAAATGGGAATCCTTTTCTATTGCTTCTTATTCTAAACTACTTTTCCTCTCATTCATGTCCCAATTATTTGCTCAAGTGTTCAAGAGGCTCTGTCTGAGAGGGGAATTTTGATATAAGGAAGATGAGAGAGGATAGAGGTATTAGAGAGTCGTAGAGGGAGCTCTTTCATTTTCATTCGGTCTCTACGAATGGAAATTCCTGTTGCTGAGTGTATCATGGGAATGTGGAACGTATTTATTATGTACATTTTCAACAATGATGGATGACTCTTCCGAGAAGAAAGATGCTCAATGCGAAGTAAGCAATAATAACATCTAATATTCAAGTAATGCCATTAGTTTCAAAGGAGAACAAAAGAAGGAAGCTAATAAAGTGCTTGATATAACGAGAAATGAAAATGGATGAGTTTTTACATTTCCCCTTTTCCATGTTTCCCTTTTGATTTGTCTACTTTCTCTTCTATACGGCTTCTTATATGGGCTTATTTTTTGTCATAAATTTTCAGTGACAGAAAAGTACACAGTAAAGTTTACTTTGGAAAGGAATATGTTTACTTTTGACTGAAGTCATGATTTTTTTTACAAAGTTCAATCATAATATATTGTACATGATTAAATTTCAGAGTAAAGGGATTTTATTTTTTCGTCAGAGTACATGCTTATACATGTATATGCTTTTGTACGAATGTTTGAATATATCCATACTACACAATTTTTTCATTTTCCTTGGTATACTTTCCAGTTTCAATTTAAAATGAGCTCACATTCCTTCACCACTCGAGAAGCTTGCTCAACGTCAATCCTAATTCTTTTTAGAGAGAAGTGGAGAGAAAAAATACGTTAGAAGGAAATGGAGAAAGAGGTGACGGATAGGAGAAGGAAAGGGAGATGCGAAAATTTAGACGAAAGAAGGAGGAAATAAGTAAGAAGTCTTTTAATCCTCTTATGAATTTGAGTAGTAGTATACTTTCACATACAACGTACTAACGTTGAAAATGCCTGGTGCTTTCTTATCATGAACGTTTTTAGAGTAGTGTTAGTGAATTCCTTGAAAATGAGAACGTAGCTGGAACCCTATGAATTACTTTTCTAAAACGCAGTTAAGTTGGGAGAGAATCCGCTATGCAGATGTTTACATCAACTCTGCACTGGAATGATAGGGAGTTTTTAGAAAGGGTACTTATGAAAATGCGGGATTCTGCTTGGAACACACATTATGTTTATGCTCATTTCTTAAAGAGACAAAGCTCTTCTTGCGAAAATCTTCTTTAGGTCATCATCACATCCTCCTGCCACATTACATTCTCATCTCAAAGCAATTATTACCAATAAGGGAGAAAATGGCAGAAAATTTGGAAAAGCGCTAGGGGCAGTTTTAAATTAGTTTCCGAGTAATTCCCTCATCTCAAAATGAGCAGGGCAATGGGAATGAGTACCATGTATTAATCAAATATGATGTGGTGACATGAAATATTCATGTGAGGAGCAAGAAACGCTGAGATTTTACTGGGGTTCTTGTTATTCATGCATGATGCGTCAGGGAAATTATGTTGTAAGAGCACACACCGAGGATAAACACGCCCTAGTGATGTCTCATTTGTGTCAAGAGCAAGTAAACCATTCACCTGCGTCATAAACGCGCTCATAAAATCATGAAGATCAAACATTGGATAGAAGGACCTATGGAAAAGATTAGAGTAAGGGGAGAGGAAAAAATCGCCGAGTGAAGTGATAAAGTACGCTTTTCTCTAATAAAAATCATGCCATTTGATTGAATCGTGCATCATGTTGATTAATGGGGTCGATTTATACCTGATGTAAGCTGGGGGGAACATTTGGGTGTTTATCAGATGCACGAAGGTATTCGTCCTAGGTTTGCAGAGTATTCACGCAGTCATTCAACGAAAGCACAATGTGGTAGGTTGTGGCACCCCTGATTTTCGGAATCTCTCGGATATCCTCTCATTCAGCAACCAGCCTTCTCTGCTCCTGGAGAAGAGTGCCTAGTTTTTATTGAGAAATAGCCTGTGCCATCTGTGCTGCGGCTATGTTAGTTTCAGTAGAATGTGCAAGATCGGCTTTTAAAATGCTTTGAAAGGTGCATAGAGAACTCTGAATTCGTTTTATCTGATAAAGATGCGGGTGATGTGATTCATTTATTTGTATGCGAACATTACGTATCTCGTATTTAAAAGGGAAGTGGTGTCTACTCTTCTCGTCACTATTACTGTTAATATCACCTAATCTATTGTAATTGTTACGTGGTCCATTTTAAAATTTTCAGAAATTTTAACTAAGACCGTTGGCGTTAATCTAAATCTAGTTTGAAGCGGAAATATCTGAAAATATTATTTGTTATAAAAACAAGTCCACCCACTCACACCAAGCCTACAATAAATAGGTATACAGAGCCTGTGACGCTTTCTGGCTCAGCCCACCCATACTGCTGCTGACAACCTTAATATAAATAATATCCTTCACAGCACATACTTTATTCATATCTCCAGAGAGTATTGTGCATGTCATGTCGTGTAATTTACAGCTTTTTCCAGAAGGATGTGTACAAGTCCAATTTTTTCCCTTTTGAAGGAAAATTGAAGAGTCTGTTATTCAATCTTCTCTAGTAATCCTCAACTGTCTGGACAAGCTGTCTTTCCTGCCAAAGCAGTTTTCGCCTTGACTTCCGTCTTTTCTTTTGACCGCATCGGAAAAATATGACAATATGAATTCCAGGCACGTTCTGTTTTCTCCGTGTAAGTATGCACAAATACATATCTATTCCATTATTGCCAAACCATCCCATTATTCAAAGCTGAAGGGCAAATACGCCAAGTCGTGTGGAGGCACATGACCAAGGTAAAAAGTACTTTCACGTACTTTCTAGTCCCAAACTACATGCCTTCAGTTTTCCACAAAAAGAAATCTACTCTCTTCCCCTTGTCACTTTATCTCTTCAAAGTTATACGTGTAAGATGGACTGGTGTGTGTACATAGGGAAATCTACGTGATGGGAGGTGAAGTCACACATTGGTTGGTGAGACCATGGATAAAAAATTGTGGTTGAGGGAACCACCCGACCCCAGTTATCAGCAAACTTATCTTGAGTCTACCTCCTATAATTTAATTTTACACGCGGCATATGCATCCCTAATGCGGTTTCCAATTTACCAAACACCTCCAAACAGGAAGGAATCTTTTCCTTTGAAGGTTTTGAAGGTAGACATGGCAAGCCGATTCCGTAACGCATTTGTAATGAGTGTGAAGAGACATGGTTTAATAAGCTATATCAATTCGAGCAAGCGTACAACCTAAAACTTTCTTTTTTCCAAATTAAATTTGAATCATCTTTGCAGCGAAACGTCTGAAATACTGATAATTGAATAATAAATGGAATATCAGAGTTGTTAATCATTAAAAAAAGTTGGCTTTTTCGAGGTTCGTTTTTCGTCAAAAGAAGAGGAAACTTTTCCACGAAATTTTCTATTCCAAAAATTCTCAGAACTTTCTACCCCACAACGCTTGGCTTACTGTCTACTGCACATTTAAAGTAACTCATGTGTGACAACAAAATGTCCTATTATTCATGCTTGATTAAACAGTCTACATCTCTTGACAATAATGTAGTGAAACTGTTTTCACATTTCGACAGCCTCTAATACACACTAATTCTAATGTAATAATGTAAAAGTCTGTCAACTGAGCTTAGCAAATCTTTTTTCTCTCTGTCTACTACTCTACTTCAACGTAAGTGAGAGTTTTTGAGTTCATCGCTAAAAGCGTCCTTCCCAAATTAAAATCTTTCTCCGCTTCCTGCTCCTCACAGCAGTATGTTTTCAACTAAGGAGTTTATGTGACAAGCCATAAAACAATGTTAATGTTCTGTTATGGCACGCCCCATTTTCAGCCATTTCAAGTGTCAACTGATTTCTTTGTTAGGATTACAATCGACCATGCTATCTTGAATCTGGTTGCTTAATCTCTCCGAGTGTTTTAAATTGTCATCTAAAGTTATGCTTGAAAATGACCATGAAGTCGGATTACGTTTGTCATTTTCACAGAAATTCGTAAATTAACGAAAACTGGAAGCTTTACAAATTTTTTAAGTGTACACCTTCACTAAAGTATTATTAATGACAACTTTAACTTTGTTGACATCACTGTATATATACTATATATATACCATGCAGCTATAAAGTCATTCTACTTTCTCTCATCACCTCTTTTTCTTGGAAGCATTTCATTTCATCCTCCCAAAAGTCTATACATGATATGATGATCGACCTCATATAGCAAATCGATTAAGCTATAATATGAAGTCACCTCAATACCTTGACTCAACACAAAATCTCTGGTACTGACAAAGCATTGCAATCAAGCGAACAGGATCACACAACACGCTAATTACATTTCACAACCTCTTTTGACGCACCTACCCATAAGGTTTCCCTTTCCAGCAATGGCTTAGAGGGAACTCATTCATTTTACATCACACCTTCTTTCAAGCCAAATATGAGCCCTATTGTATTGCAAGAAACCTGTGAAATCATCTCCGAGAAATTGAATTCAATACGCTTTAATGCTAAATAACCTCGCTTTCTTCCCCTTCACCCTTATAAAATGTTCAAAAACAGATTTCAAATCTATTCTGAGACAGATTCCTACATTATATATTTTAATATGGTATAGGTATAAGAAAATAATGGAAACGAGTCATAATATATTATTCCATCTTTTTATTATATTAACTACATTTATGAGTAAAGGAAGCATCACTAATGATAACACCCCTATAGTGAGCACACTCCCACCATCACATTTTCCTTTTTGGAGAAAGAACTCGTCAGACAACACGGAGGCTGAGAGTTTCCCTAATACCGTGGGTTTGAGTCAATAGTCAATAATCTGTGAAAATTGGAGATATACCACGGTAGTCTTTTTTTCTCTTTCGAAAGGAGTAAGCTAAGTAAATGATGATGATGGTGCTGATTTGAAGTTGTTGAAAAGTGGATTCGAACATAAGTGCATCATCCTTGTGGAACGAGGGAAAAAGGAATTGGCTGACAGCAGGATTATGTAGCCCACTATATAGCTTCCACTGCCAACGGGATTTTGGATCGTGTTAAGAGAGCATGTTATATGCTCACACTTATAAAACCATTTGCCTGCAAGCGAACATCTTTCAAGGTTGCCACCACCGTTACATCTCCATGTTTATCTTCATACGGACGACATGACTTCTCACTGAAATCTTAGTTTTTTTTCATGCTTTCCTTTTTGTGGACTTGATGATAATAATCCTGATAACGATGAGGGAAGACGTAAGAAAGGCTTTTAGCAGATCAAATCAAACCCCTTTCCTGTTAATATTACAGAGGCAGAGAGGATGAGCTGCATATCTTGCTGAAAAAAAAGACGTCTACAGTGTCAGTCTTATTGAAGATGGATAATTCTCTGGGTAGTAGGAAACCGTCTTTTCGACAGGGTAAGTGGTTTATGAGCATTATGAAAGTCAAAAATTTGCTATAAAAGCATAATATAAATCTACTTTACCTCCCCCGACTTTGTACCCATCTTTCCAGACTTTGACGGGTTTTCTTCTTCCTTGGTTGTTTGAACTTACTCAATATTTACGGAATGAGATGCGTGCAGAGAGAAAGTGTACAAATCTATCAAATCATATTTTCCTTTGGTCTAGGAATGTCTACGGAATTCTAGAGCCGCCAGCAGATTCAGTTCTTTCAAATAAACATAAAGGAACAGATGGATCCAGCTATAGATTACTCGTCGTGAGCACGCACGCATATAAACAAACTAGTTTCTAGTCAATGTATAAATCATTTTCGTAAGATAGCACCGACTTGGTGCTTGAAATCCATTGCTTTGCTGTGTAAAATATAAAGTAATGGAAATCCATTTTATGCATTCAAGAGGTGAAATGAAAGGTTGATTTAGTCAACATGTACCTACATCGTATAAAATGAAAACGTAAAATCGCCATTTGTAACAACTTTATTTTAGATAAGACTCGACATATGGCTTCAACGGGATAGTGAAAAAATATGACTTTTTAATACACAAGATTAGAATTACATAGTTATTCCTGTTGCAGGAAACACACTGTAGGTCTTTTGTGATTCTACTTGTACTAGTGCTCCTACGTCATTAAAATATAACATCACGAACCCAAACGTAATCCTGCTCATTAACTCAATTTTAATGAAAAAATCTACTAAGTCATAAGTTCTAAGCTGCTAGTAAAATTTTAGGGGAAAGCAATAGTAAAATAGTAGCTTTCCCCTAAAAATCCATCTCCATTTCTCCCACTTGTTCAGACAACTAAAACAACATGGCAAGAAGGAACCGAAAGCGGCAACATGTTTAAGCCACCCGCGGACAAACACGCTTTCCATCTAATGGATTCCTCCAGTGGGCATTCCCTGATGAAATTTCCGTCGTTTAGACTCAACCATCCTCTATTTACAATATAAGCAGTCATTCTTGTGCTTTCACCTTCTCCAAGTGAAGTAGGAAGTAATATCATCAGTAGAGAATCAAAAGATGAAGCACATCAAACGAACCCATGTCGCATTTTTTTTCACTCCTGCTATATCTACATACTAGGCTTGGATGGCAATATATCCATAAAATCTTCATTCCTTCAGTTGAGTTGAATCTAACAATGAGGTAAATAATAGGGAAATGTTTGAAAAGGTTACATATGTAATTCTTGCCGCATACACTACAACTCTCTCTCTGAAAATTATATCTGTTGTAAAGAACTAAGGCAATTTCGCCGAACATGAACAACCGTCTAATGTAAACTTTTGAGTGGTTTGGAAACCTCATCTAGTCTGGATCCCAACAGAAAACAAGCCATCCTGTTACACCGTACTAGTGAAAGAATGTAAGATGCAGTAAATGAAATATGTATAGGACAATCACACCACCGCACCTTGTTCACATGACAAAAGCCATCCCTGTTATCTGAATGTCTTGTAGCACTCACCACTCTCTCAAAAGAGTCTGAATAATGTCACATATGTATCTAGTAGAATGAGAGAAAAAAAATTCCAGCTTTCTCCGTCATCCTGATCATCATCTTTATGTAAAAAGAAGCCCACTAGATTTTGATGCCGGCTGGAGATTTCTCCATGTAGAACACTCCGACTATGTAGCCCCATTCAATCCCCTAGTCAGAGTATCACATTTCTTGCGGTGTGTCTGTCACAAAAAGCGACCATATTGTTGTACATCAGCAAGAGAAAATGATTACTTTTTCAAAAAGTATACGTATCTCTGTATGTAAGCTCATCATACGTATCTTTATAAGGCTCGCTTTCTCAGTTGTCTTCCTTTATCAGTTGTGATCTAATGGCCGAGATTAGATATTACATTTGGGCAGCTGCAGAGCAACGTCTGTGGTAAAGTAAGTGAGTGGTTGTGTAGTGTGATGATGATAGTTATAGTATCAAGTAGGCCCTGCATGTGTGCTCCATCATCGAGATTCTCAGTAAAAGCTGGAGACACATGGTTTCACTGACAAACTATGACGAATGTGGCACGTTACTTTGCTCCCCGTCTGTCAGATAAAAGAGCCACAGAGAACCAGAAGGAGAGAGAGGACAGCCACAAAGTCTCAGTCAGTCAATTTCACTCTGTGAGCTCTCAACATACTTGTCTACATGGTGGGCGTTACTTTTACTCACTTGTTAGAGCACCGTATGTTTTGTAAAGAATCAAAAGTGAGTGGTAGTGTATTTTTCATATCACAAAATTGAATTGAGGGTGTGTGGCATGTGGAGACAAGGAAAGTTGCTCCCAGATTACAAGCCGAGACTGGACGCGTCAGACGGAAGCGAGCTTAAAATGAAAGGTTATGATTGCTTAATACGAGTATTTCAAATGTTTTACTGCTTGATGACATTTCTGTGTATAACGATAATGGCAGTTGGCATTAGTTCCAGCTCCATTTTGCTGGAAACTCGAATAAAGTGCAGCGTTCACATGAACGAATGCATTATACCCCTTTTACTAAATACAATTCTGACACATCCACTTTTTCCATTTCTTGGAATAAATGACAACAACACGACGTATCATTCCATGGCCTGTGGGGTATAACAGTAAAATGAGTCTTACATTCCAAACTCACCTCACATGGATTTTCTGTCACATTCACTTATCCAATTTCCATACTTTAGTGTCATGTATAAAAGTAAAAAAAAGAATACCAAGGTGAGTCGAGGGAATATGTGAGAGAGGAAATACATACATGAATAATATCAGCTTTCCCCCATCAAGTGTCTGTTTGGAAACAGCTTTACCGAAATGCAAGAGATTCGAGTGCTATTACATCTACATATCGTAAATCCTACATGATCCTCCTCCTAACCTCAGCAAACACAGACGACACACCCTATCCAATCTGTTGCAAGAGTATCATCAAAAATAAAATATAACTTCGAAATACCTAGCCTCATCCCTATGAAGCAATAATACGATTCATTTTGTCGATATCAGATTGAGCACGAGTTACCATAATATATAGCTACAACTATGCCGTTTAACATGGCATGCATTTTCATGACCAATACATGTATAACTACACTCGAGTTTAATCCAACTTGACGGACAATCGTTATGTGAGATAAGAATGAGCAAATCATTACAAAAGGACTAACCTGGCATTTTACTAATAAGCCACACGACGAATCTCTCTCAAAAATTTCCGTTGATGACTGAACAAAGCAGAGTCAACTTGAGTCTGCCCAGGAAAATCGAATTAACTTCTATATACAGTACATTTCCCGAGATGTGAAAGAGGGGAAAATGTGATTCCAAAAATATCCTGCAATTGTCATTCCCTCTGTGTTGTTCTCCTCTCTTGTGTGGCTCTTTTTTCAAGAAAATAATTTCTAAAGCCAAGGAATTGAATACGCTAGTTAATGTATAATACACAAGAGAAAAAATAATACTTTTTTTTCGTTTCCCCTTTGAAAAAAATTCATTTTGGTTGTATGATGATATGAGGTTAATACTGCCACGATGCCATTTAAAATCAAGACATGAGACATCAAAGGAATTCCTATGGTAGAACAACAGAGAAGATAAAATGAAACCCGTGGAGTGGCACGTATTCAGCATGCATTACGACACAACCATACGCATTCATGTAGTCGCCAGGTAGGCGCGCTCTTTGAATTGTCAAATAGCTCTGTGTCTTGAGCTGAACGGAGGAAAAGGAAATTTTTGGCAAATTCTCAGAAAAAAATTCGTGTCGGGTTTTTACTCCTATTTCTCTGTTTAATTGTTTAATATTCATTTTTCATTCTGAGACCCGACTTTTCATACATTTTTTAAAAGATTTACTGCTGAGGGGGTGGATGCACAAGAGAAATGACGTGGATAAGTCGTCATCTTAATGTCTGCGAAGTATTGTCTGGTATTTTCAAAGATTTTTTTGCGTGATAAATATTAATAGAAATGATTTTATTAGTAATTTTTATTTATTCCTTGTTGTGTACTCTTCTGCGTAGCAAGTCCCTTTTACCAAACATATGGTATTTACGAACAACTAAAATCGAAACAGCTGCAAAATCTGGTGACTATAAGACCACTGGATTTTCTAAGGGTGTTTGCCAAGGAAAATAATAAATCAGGACAGAAACGAGAAAAAGCTCGAAGGGCATGGTCATAGATGTCTATCAATCAACTCCAAAGTGTCATGTCAGCGTAAGAGTCAATCAGTGTATGAGGGAAGCCACACACACACATGAATTTACACACGACGCGACAAGGATAATTTATGCAAGTGGGACAAGAATGTGCATATTTTCGACAACAACTCTTTTCACGTCTATGGATTTTTTTCTTCTTTTCTATATGGTATTTTCTTTTTTAGTGACGGTGTACTGCGTGTGTAAAAAAAGTACAATTGTTTTTCCCTGTAACATATATGTTTTATCCTTATGTTCCTTTTTAGAGAATATGAATGTGAGGAATATATTTATAGGTATATTGATTTTTTTCAACAGAAGAACAAGTTCACCGGCATGCATCGCCTGACGGGCTAATCCAGCGTGTTTCACGGATTGTATAGACAGTTGGTGTGTAAACACTTTTAAATCCTATAATGACGTAACATGTGAAGTTTAAAAATAGGTCTAGGAAGTTGTTTTTGATTTTTTTCTGCTTGCATAAGCGAAACAATCAATTTAGTTGAAAGCTCCTAACTTCATCCTTATACTTTTTTACATTAGCTTGTTAAATTGCTCTTTTTTACTGCACGTCCCATCTTTTATGATCTTTCACAACAACATCTCTCCACACTTTTTGTACTGAAAAATATCTACTCTTATATCTCTCTTGAGAGAGATGCAGCATGCCATTTCGTTATCGTTTGTAATCGATTGTCATTGTATGGCATGCCTACATATCGAAAACAGCCTATTATCGTTCCTGTATATAGCCTTGATCAAAGACAGATTTGCTTTTCGATTTTACCGTGTTGTTCTTTTATTTTTCCTGGGATCGAACATCCCAACTTTACTACCATCTGAGTTACCTCCCCTTTCACATGATTCATCCGGATTGCATGATACGATTACGAAAATATGCATAGTTCTGTCTCCTTCCCCATTTTAATTACTTCCCCTCTCCGCCGTACAAATATCCTGTTTCTCTTTGGCTGCAAGAGAGAAAAGCCGGCTTTGATTCATCCTGAAAATCCTGCCCGAATTATTTAGAAATTCTTATTAAAAGTCAACAGGCTTATGTCGAAAAAACCTCAACGCTTCCATCACCATCCACCACGCTCCCACATTTTCTTCTCCAACTATTCCGAGTTCAGACGAAACTTTCAAGCTTGTTTCCTCCACATTATGACGTAAAGCATAAACATAATAGCCAGACATTACATTAGACATGAGGAACAAAATGAACTTGGTGAATTCCAGACTTTCCCTCTTTGTATCTACTGATTGTAAAGACGCCACAATGGATACTGTTATTATCTCAAAGCTGAAAATTGTACAGGAACGCTGATTTCCTCAGACGAAAACAGCTTGCCGTCTCCTCTCTCTTGAGTTTCTGTTTTCTGTAAACTAAAACAATGAGGTATTATATGATTGCGTGTGTTGTGTTTTGTATTAGAAACATATACAGAAACGGTTTTTATCCGATTGAATTGGAAAAGGTATACTGTAGGCTTCCCCTCCAGCCATCTGGTTAAGTCTTTTGAGAGAAAAGTTAGATAAGCATACACAGTACACACACATATAGACTTGTATACAACATTGTTTTACTCATTTCATGTGTACTTCCCACTCAATCTCAACATAAACATCTTACAAGATTTCCTACTTAAGTATCCCCAGCTAAAATAAACTTGATCGTATGGACCCGCACTTTTGGTATACACAAAAAATATAGTGGTGGTGCATGTTATTGCCCTTCCTCCAACACCGGATCTTACCTTCGTCTGGTTAAATATGAAGAGCAAGGATTCATTTCATGTGTACGCAAATATATACCTTACACAAATCGCCATCAAACTGCCTGGGTAATAACAGGAGAGAGTGAGACAAGTTTATGTAAGAATCAAGTTAAGTGTTTTTCAAAGCCTTTCTTCAGGTTATTGATTCAGTCTGAAATGAATGGAGACTTTTGTATGTGTTTTTGTAGAGTTGCATGTAACAGACTTAGCGAGCCTAGCGATTTCCTGGGGAGAAACCTTCAATTTACTAATGTGATTCGCCGCACTCTTCCAAAAAGGCACAGACGCAATCTGAACCGTTTTCTACCCACAAATTAAATAAATGTAAATAATAGCTAGGTAATAGTTGTTATTTTGTTAGAATTGTATGTTTTCATTCATCTTTTATGATATGACTAAAAGGAAAGACAAAGTTGGAGGAAATCTCGGCCAAATAATGCACTTTTAGAATTAAAATGGAACATGAATTACATGCAATTTAGAACGTTTATAAAACTATTTTAATAATACTGTTATTTATAACAATTACAAATATGGCCTACTTATGCTCTCTTTTCTGTTTATTGTAGGATTGTAGTACTGTTTTAGGACTGGAATTAAAAATAGATCAGTGAAAAAACTAGCTCTACATCCCGTTTAATTCCTTATGAAAGAAAGCACATGCGGCTACTCGCTCCGTCTTATTTCACATGGCATTTCTTGTGCTACTTTCACTGGAATTTCGTTCGAATTTCATAACCCTTTTTTCTAAATAAAGGTGAAACATAGCAAGGGTTTGACAGGTTCTCTCCATAAAATATTCTCTGCAAAGAGACTACCACCCAATTGAATGCAATAAATTATTACATATTTGCCGGACTCTATGTCTACTTATCTTGGAAATGGAGGTATATAAAGTGCACTGGGTAGAAATTCGCTATCGGCACATGGAGAAATATCTTCTAATTCTTAAACGAGCTTAAACACACAAAAAAGCCTTGCAAGTTTCACAAGAACCACAAAAGTCTACAAGCAGGAGTAGAAGATTTTTTACCCACATTCAGCCACAAATGCTCATATGAGTGTAGCTAAACGTAAATCCTAGGCGCATGGAGTAGATTCCCATATGGTCGAATATTTTGTTCTAGATACCTCTTTTATCCACCTTCATTCCTTCTGTATAAATACAAGTTGGAAGGAAAGGTGTTCAATAGCCGATATGGATTTCATTTGACAGACACTAATACAATATTTCACACAGCTAGAGTAGGTAAATCTTTAGTCTTGGAAAAATCCAAACTATGCTCAGAGGGAAAGTTAAAAGGAGCGAGTAAGCCAACGAGAAATTTTCTTATCACATTAAACATCGTACGGAATCCTTTCGAGCATCTGCTACACCCACAATGACAAAACTCGACTACCAAGATAAGCATGCATGCACGAGCTATATAATGTATTTATGTTATAATTGTGTTTTGCTCAGTTGCGGTAATGGATAGTTTAAAGGCTCATAACACAATCTCTTGTATTCTTCTTTTTTCCTAAGAGCACGACTCTCCTCGAAAAATGTACATCCCCCAATGGCGTATTACGTGACTGATGCACACTTCATTCAGAACGAGCCTGCCCTTGTAGATTTTTACGACTGCCATTATAATACACTGCTCACTTATCCCTATATATCTTCCTTTATAATGTGATAGAAAAGCCTGGAGACAGGTGCTTACTCTGTCTGATCAAGACAGGTAGCTACTTGGATAAAATTCTCCACGTATTATACCCAAGTTTCAAGCTTAACATATAATTTTGATTCGTGCATTAGTTATTTCACACTATTTAAGTGAAAATGTGGGTGAAAGTAAAAAATGATGTGCACTTATTGGTCGGATAATAATTCTCACGTGAGAATAAGAGTAATGAATGCATTTAAATTAATGAATCCCCCATCGCCTTTCTCTTCTCCATCCATTTTCCAAATGTAGGAGTGAGAAAAGGAGAGCAGCAGAGAGTCTAGCGCAGCGGTTGAAAATTCACTGAACGAGAGAGAAAATGAAAAAAATACCTTTTTCTAAGTAAGCTGCAGGTACCCACACAGAGCAATAAAAGTGTACAGTGTATAATGCCTCGTATCTTGTAAGAGTGAATAATGCATGAGAAAAGGGGCTTTTGAGGGATCCATTGAATATCGGTAAGCAAGCGTATTATTACGCACAGCTCTTTTATTGTCTACACGTACTACATTTTCCACCATAGTGGTACATTTTCTCGAGGTGGAGACTATACATTATGAAGTGAAAGAGGCTGCATCTTTCTTGAGTCTGGTAATCAATAGGTCCCTCGCTACCAACTAGAAAGTTTCCCTATGTACATGCTTCTCTTTTTCTAATAATGGTTTCTGGTTAAAGAGCACATATATGTATAAGCTTGGCCGATCTCTATTATAGAATGTGAATGTATTTTTGATGACGTAAAACTTTTTTCTAGCATGTGTAATACACATCATGTGTTTTTGTGCTCGATGAAGAAAAAAAAACATTGAGTTTGATATGCCATGTTCTCACTCCCACAATGATTGTGAAAAGATATGCCTAGAAAAGAAAGAAGTGAATGGTGAAAACTAACCTGTTGAACAAGTGGAATGAGAGTACGTTCAATGCTCTTGGTCTTGATTTCCGGGAATCCTTCAGGGAAAGCGTGAACGGAAGCCGAAGAAACTGCCGTACCAGCAGGAGTTGCTCCAACAACGGAACCCGTTTCTCCCAGCTCACTACTGCTGTGTATTGTCTGATTATCGTCATTGTTGTCATCCTCTTCGAAAAAACCTTCTGGAGACAATGCACAGGCCATAGTGGCCTATGGTGGAGTATCTATTGATGACTTTGCTAGCCCTGCTTTGCTGTCACATCAGCTCAACTCCTTTGGTGTCACCAGTGACAGTGAAGATGGCCAATGAAACCAATACCTGGTTTGGTACACGGGAAAAATCAACTTTGGCATTTCTTTTCCTTGGGAAAACCACATGATGAGCTGGGAACACACGTCAAAACTGTCAAAGATCCCTTTCATAACGTATACTTGTAACTTTGTTATAAAAAAAGTCAATGATATATATATATATAAATATGATTACTCGAGGAAAAGGAAAAACAAGATACGTCTATCGTTTAACTTATCTTTTTGTAACAATGTGACTACCTATCAAAGGGAAAACAACCGCTGGGGTAAGGAAGTAAATTATTTAGGTGTGTTATTTTCTAGTTCCTTCATACAGCTTTCTTGAAAGGTCGAAGTGTATATTTCTTCAAAGTGAAACCTCGCAAAACGTGTTCATTTCATAGCAATTTTCTTTTAAGATCTCACTCTAGTGGAGGCAGTCACACAGACAGTGTTAGACACGGTCACTTCGGAAGGAAATGGGAGTGCCAGCACCATAAAAATCCTTACGAGAGCGACGGGAAATCATGTTGCGTGACTACGTTTCAATTACAACACTACTCATTTCCAATAGAAAAGTGCCACATTTCACACAACCAGACACAAACGTCAGAGGAAGGAGCGACTTGTGGTGGATGTCTGACTCGAGACTAATTTTTTTATCTCTTCCTACCCCGAATATGTCACTCTTGATAGGAAAAGTGTAACATAATTTGGAGATCTTAATGCTACACAATCATACTCATATCTATAATATTTTTTTTTATTCTATGCATCCCAGCTTAAGTTCGGGTAAGAAGATTATCCTGCACAGCACAGTCACACTTTACCTTCCACTGAGGATACTCCACACACAGGGGTCGTAATTGAAATTGAATGCATTCACTATTGGTGTGCCATTATTAAATTCCAATACTAATAATCCACCAGATTCCATTTCTCCGGATGTAAAAAAGAACCGAGAATGGATTGCCCCTCAGTGAGCAACATACATCCATCATTATACTTTCACTCCACGCCCTCATTTCCCCTTAGTAAACTTTTATTTATCCGAGAGTTTTTTCTTCTCCTTTCCATCGTGTAACAAGTATACGGGGGCAGACCAGTGTATGAAGTAATAACCTGTATTACTTGAGTATTTACTTGTAAGAAATGATGATCATGGCACATCCACACAAGAGAAAACACACGATTCCCTTCTTCTTTTTTCTCCTCGGATTTTTTACAGGAAGCTGTTCATGACTTTCCGCTCTTTGTACGTGAGCAAAAGCATTTTCTCTTTGGCACGAGAGTACCTTTGTGCACTGGTGAGTTTGATGATGATACGCTCCCTTCCTTTTCTATTTTTCTTACAAGACGCTTCGCCGGTGATTGTTCACCTTATAGATAGTTATTATCGGTAATAATAATAATAACTCAAGGCTCCTTAGGGAAACAGCTGTTGAGTAGGATGAGAAAAGAAAGATGAGAAGATATGATCCATGCATGAATGTCCATAAGAGTTGAATAGCTCTGGCCTTCGTTGATGGAGAACAGCTAACTTATTACCCAGTTAATATATATTTTTTCAAGCTTTCATGAAAAAACGATCAGGAAAATATGAAGATTTACTCAGGATCCGGTGAAAACCTTATTCTTACCCAGAATTGAGTATCACAACGCGAGAAATATTACAACGGACACAGAGCTTTCCTCCACAGGAAGGATGGAGGAAGGAAAGGATAAAAGCGAGGTGGAAGCTTGTAAGCACTTCTTTCAACGAGTTTCATATTACTGCTAATGACGCACAAACACACAATGATGATGATGAGGATGGACTGGTATATAGCTGCTCTTTTTTACGACCCCTATTTTCTCCTCGATGGACAAAATGAATGTCCGTTTCGTTCACGCCGATTCATCAACATGTTATGATGGTCATGAAGCCGAGGGAAGAAACAATGTAGCGTTATAACGATATCAGTGTTGTGGAGCACGTCAACCGGCTAACTTCGGGGTAAAAGTTTAGCACGCAAATGGGTACACACTTTTAGCCTTGCAAAATGCTATTATACAGTCCAGCTGTCATGAAAGTTGAGTTGGCCACTGGGAAAAAATTCTTGGATTGTGAGGATGGCAGGAAGATTCAATTCTGAAAATAAAAAATACACATTTTATTTCTAAAAATTGTATTCCGTTTTCATGCATGCTTTTGTAACTCTTGAAAATGCCCCTTAAAATTTTCTTTTATTTGAGTTTCTTCATACATGCTTTCATGTATCATGTGCCCTCGTTCTATAAATGTAATAAATATCAATGAATGTGCTTCTAAAGTAAAAATGTGCTTGAACCAGTGAAGATTGTCATTTGAACGGTGAATCTATGCTACGTACACACATCTAACTGCCTGTTGATTTGGTCGCTGTTGACTTTTGTAATGGAAGGATGGAGAAGAGAAAACTCTTCAACCAACCTCCGTTCTCATTTCCTTCCTTTTCTCCTCGACGACGATGGTGAACGGAAATAAGAATACTCTTGGAGAATTATTTAGTGTGCTTTCTCCAGATCAAATTTTACGGTACGAGAATATTAGGAAACTGCTACGTTGTGAAAGGTGTGTGATTTGTGAGAAAGAAAGAAAAGCCAAAGCAGTTATAGTACGTTTAATTTTTACAGTTATTTAGTCCACATTAAATACCCTAGTAGTCAAGCACTCGTATATTTAGATTGTATTTTGATTTTTTGTCGACT
This sequence comes from Sinodicranocentrus sp. ZH6, assembly GCA_027743935.1. NCBI lineage: Eukaryota > Metazoa > Arthropoda > Collembola > Entomobryomorpha > Entomobryidae > Sinodicranocentrus > Sinodicranocentrus sp. ZH6. Next base: position 1,420 of record JAHZNA010003978.1, on the reverse strand, counting down.
GTAGACTTGTAAAAGCAACTTTCACTTTGAGTAGTAAACTAGAGCAGTTAAACTATTGAGCCATGTAAATGCATTGGTCTTAAAGTTTTTCTTAAATTCCCATCAAGCAAAAAAATACATATACTGTAATAATTTAACCGGAACTCGAAAAGGTAATATGAATCTAGTGCTCGACCATCCGTGCTCGATTTTTATTGCCTGTTCACGCGTCCTCCCTGAGCTTCAATGTTTTCCGCTAAAAAGCAGGAATGGGCTATAACGCTCATTGTTACAAGTTGTGTATTTTCTCAAAATGGCAAAGTCATCGTGGTAAATAGGAAGCACTAACGATGTTGCATTGAAAGCACACAACAAACAACATCATAACATTATTTTATTCGCATCCCATTATACACGCTTCACTGAAAGACTCTGGTCAATGTTCACTACTAAGGGAATCCGATTTTCTGCCTTGCACTTTATTCCGCCATGTTTCCATTTCCATAAAGTAGAAATGTCATATTATTTCCCCTCTAAATTGTCGCATATTCCAGTGAGAAAAACAATGAGCCTACAAATTGACTAAGTAATATACGTACCTTCTTAACGCAAGCAACTTTGTAAAAAACAATTTATTGTTTTTTTCTTCTTTCTCTCTCTCTCTCGCACTTTATTTTCTATCATGGAAAAAAGTCATTTGACAGGAGAGTGGAGCTCAACCCTGGCTGCTGTTTTCTGTGACGGTAATAAATTCACATGGGATCAATTTACAAGTTTGAACAGACTACGCATTTCCAGCCTTTGACTTCGTACGTGTGTGGATAAAAAATACCAAGTCACTTTTTTCTCTTTCTCTCATAGGACCAACGGTAGATGGAAGAGAGAGAGACGGAAACCACTATAATAAAGTGACATTTCCTTCTCTCCATGTATATTTTTATGTGTTTATATGTTGGTGAAAAATAATAATATAATGCAAACAATGGAAAAAATAAAAACTGGAAAAAGATTTTCAAACTCTAAGCTCAAGTGAGAGAAATGAGATTTTCTGGAAAGCTTTTACCTTTTCAGCTGGTTTGTCTACGTACGGATTCCTGAGCTAAGGTACAAAATGTACAGGAAAGGCAGACATAATGAGTTACACGCCTTTTGCGCTCACTCTAATTACACTGGATTGAGCCCTGAAGGGTCATTACGCAGAAAATTTGCATGATGCCATGCATCTACACCTCATAACTCTTTCCTACTCTCATCCTCATTATTATATTAACTCAGTTATTAGAATTTTTTATGATATATACGGTGCTCCACTAGAATATACTCTCATAACTCTAAAATATGAGAAAAAGCTGGCTGTGATGTATGTTTTGTTTGATAGGTAAAACAACATCTCGAATCTCTTTCACGCATGAGGCATTTCTCATACAAGTCAGAACTATAC
>JAHZNA010003977.1:0-13794 GCA_027743935.1 Sinodicranocentrus sp. ZH6 | reverse complement strand
CAATTGAAGGCTTTTAAGTCATAAAAGTAAATAAGTACAAATCGTGAACTTTGCTAATATTTAATAGATATCCATACTTCACATGGTTTTCTTAGTTTGAATAAGCAAAAAGTAGCTGCCAGTGTCAGAACCATATTCTTTTAAGTATATTTACAATACATATTCGTAAAATTGTAATATACTACCATGAATCTAAAGCATTGATTTATTTAGCATATAAAAGCTATCCAGGCTGTAATAATACTCAGGTAGGTGGTGATACAAGTGTATTTATTAAAAAATGTTTAAATGTTACATTCACTATAAAAAATGGTACATAGAATTTAGTACGATAATGAACTAATTTACTACATCCTGAACCGGAACTAACCTACTCCTTGGACTAATTGTGCATAAATTATAACTAATCTTAAAACCTATTCATCAAAACCAACGAAGCTGTCCAGTTCAAAATAGCATCTGTAATTGCCATCGCCATATAAGCTCGAACTCTTCTCATTGGTCCAATACTATAACCAATTAGAGGACATGCCTTCAATCTTTTCACATTGATCTTCAGCTTCCTCACCCCTTTCCAATATTGTGTAAACAATATCCCATTCTTTCTCGGCTCGTTACAAATCAACCACATGAAAAAATTAACGGCAAGGATCAGTCCAAACATGAGAGGAAACAAAAGATAAAAAACAAAGGACACGCTATCATACAACATAATAATCCCATAGCCTGACAAACTCGCGAGTAAGACGCCAACAAAAAGTATGACGAAATTGAATTCAGCCATGATGATATTACTAATTATGAGTAATAAGTGGGTCAAGTGAAAATAATAAAGGCAAGAGTTGAATAATCGTCTTCCTTTGAATTTTCGCTTCCAGAATGGGCAGAATTGATATGAAAGCTCTTGAAACCCTTCGACATTTACAAAGGTTAAAATCAAAATTGAAATTGCTGCACTTCCTCCGACAAATCCACCTATGCCGTATACCAGCCCAGCTGTAATTTTTATTCCATGCTTGATCCAACCGGAAGTCGATTTCGACTGTAGAATTGGTCTTAGGATGATTTGCACTGGGTCGTAATCTATGGCGTAGGTTACTATCATAAGGAAGAAAGGAATGGAAAGCATTACTAAACCAAATCCTAAAATAAAAAAGAATCCAACTTCCAGTCGTTTTTGACTTCGCAAAAAACTTTTCTCCAGCTTCAATCTCTCAGTGACGAGGAGTGAGTAGTCCTTTCTAAATTTGATTCCTGTTCTCCAGCCAGAAAGTCCGATTGAGATGAGGCAACAACAAAACATGTAAAATATAACTTGCTCGGTTCTTTTTTCACATTCCCTTCCCCATTTTGATCGAAGATAAAGAATCCTTGCACAAAATCCAACAAGGATAATCCCTATTGAAGAAGTTATTGAAGTCTCCATTACTTTAAAAAGGGTTGTGCCTCTTGAGGGATGTTGATGCAATTTACAATTATTCGGATTGTAAAGAAATGGCATGCAAGGGAAATAGTTCAAAACTCTCTGGATTTGCAAAGCGCCTGGGGTAAATTTTGACATTATTGTGAAAACTGGAGTAATTTCGCTCGATGTTAAAAGTATTCGTTATGGTGTTCTTTAATTCCTTTCCTTACAAATTTTAAGTTCAACGACAATAACTTTTGCTCGTGCTCTTGGTTAAATTTTTTAAGAGAGTTTAGAAAATAGCTGTATCGTGAAGTGAATAGTTTTCCTACTAAAATTCGTGCGTTCATCTCAAGGCTTAAAAATGGCTTGTGCATCGATTTTTATGTAAAAACTGTAATTTTTGCAATCACCATGTTCATGTAGGGAGGAAGTTTTAATCTAAACTCTACCTCTCAACTTTAATAGTAGCTTTAGAAAAAAATCAATAGCTCAACCACGCAAAAAATCCAGGCAAATATGAATGCGTAGGTTTATGGCATTTGGAATGCTTCAAGGTTTATTTTACAGCTTTAAATATCAATCCTCATCACTGATCAATAATATGTAGGTAAATGGCGAATTTCACTGACGCACTGACGATGAGTTTATCTTCTCTACAAAAAGCCATTCACCACAGCGTAGGTTAATCATGAAGGAACTGATATCGCCATTCCAAATCCGAAAATTAAACTGGACCCATTTTTAAACTGTTTGTTTGATTGCTTAAAGCTCCTCTCCAGTTTCAGCCGTTGAGTGACAAGGATTGAAATTTCTTTTCCAAGCTTAATCCCTGTTTTCCAACCAGACAGGCCGATACAAATAAGGCAAAAGAGGAAAATGTCGAAAAGAATTTCTTCCGTTGTTTCCCCAAATTTTGAACGAAGCCAACTAACCCTCAAAAGAAATCCAATGAGGGGAATCACCAGCACAGAAATGATTAAAACTTGAATTACTTTAAACTGGGTTGTGTTTATAGAGGGATTTTGATGAACTGTAAATGTCTGATTGTTGTAAATATACGGCATGCAAGGGCTCTTTAGATTTTAAAAGCGACGGGGGTAAACGTTGACATACTTCATGTAAATTTGGATTTGACTGGATGTTCAAATTTTATAATACGATGGTTTATTTGAGAACACGTAACTCACTCAGGTCTGGATGACGAACTGCCTTTTATTGATATGCATGGATTTTAATATTACAATTCCATTTCACTGTAGAATAAATGCGTTGACGGAGTATTGATTTTTATTAAAATCAGTAATTTACAACTTACCTCTTAATGTCGGGGATATGTGGAGGTTGATTTCTGTAAAAATGTTTTTTATTCCTCTTTTTGAATAGTGGCTTGTGCACGTTCGAATATTAAAAGGTATTATTGTCAATGGTACATATTTTGGTTAGCTTTAATGATGTATTTTCAAAGCCTATTTTATGCTTTAGTGGGAAAGATATTTAATATTATGGTCAAGGAAATACGAGTAAATTGCTGTTTAATGTAAGTAATGGGTGCAGAAGTTTATTACAGAAATTTAATGTATGTATATCAGCAAAATAGAAAGGCTTGTTTATGCAAGCAGTATCAGAGAACTGACTATTTGACTTTGTTCTAATTTTATGAAATTATTTAACATGGCAGTAATTTAATGTGATTAGTAAATCGAGGGCATGTATTCAAGGGTTTTTGATAAACAACTAAATATGATAAAGTAAAAGAGTGCGTTATGCTTATTCGAAGCACATAAGTGTCAGTTGGAGGGAAACACATATATATCATTGAAATAGTATGTTTCGAATTTAATTAGCCATGCATTACAGAAATGTCTTTACACAGTTCAATACAAGATATGTAATCAAATGTAGTACGTCAACCAGTAATCTTGGATATGTGATCAAATATATTATATTTTACTAACCAGTAATCCCGGATTTGTTATTAAATATATTACATTATGTTAAAATGAAACAAGAGATTCCGGATAATAATTAATTTGCCACCGCTAGATGCAGTCCTAGAAATTTACCTAGACGAGCAGGTATACGAGGGTCTTTTGCACTAAAATTTTCCTTCCCGGGGCGTCTACTGGATCCCAACGGACAAAGGTATCGCCATCAAAAGTAAATGAAGTGTTTTTTAAAACACGACGGCAACCAGATTTTGCTTGAGCCTCTTCATCCTCTACGTACTTTAAAACAGATCCCCAGTTTCTTAGCTTCAATATGATGTAACGTTGTCTTTGAAATTTCCAACTTCTTGGCCGCTGCAGCCAATGGATGGATAAATTCGAAGCATTCGAGGAATTGCTATGGCAGAAGGTCGACCTACTAGTTTTTTTGTATTCCGTTGATTTTGTAGCCTGAAATCTGGAGATCATATTGTATACGGTGGTTTGTCGGATTCCTTCTTCCTAAAAATGCTTTAGGACAGTTTTAATTTAGAAAAGATAGTCAAATTTTGATAGTGGGAAATAACGCGCTTGAACAACGCTTCGTTGGATGCTCGCTAATGGTTGCGAATGATATGATTCAAAAAGAAAAGTACGTCCAAGTATACCTTGACCATCTGAATCCGAAAACGTTTTTCGATTCCATTATCGCTACGCCGTCTTATCTATTATCATATTTTGTCTTTTTACTTACCAAGCAAGCTTTAGATATGATAGCTCGAACAAATAAAAATAGAGAGAAAACTGTCATTCTACAAGCGTACCTCAGATTACCTATCTGTAGTCTTACAAATGCCTTAGAAGCACTACAATAGTTATCTAACTTTAAGAACTTTCTAAGAGCATAATTGCATGCTATGAATGATGTTTCGTAATATTACTGTTCCAAAGACTATAGCAATATGTATTGGTTAGATTAGCGTGAAAAAGCTTAGTCATACTATTATTTTTACACATAGAAACGCTGCAGTAGAAGTAACGTTGGAGCTGGCTAATTGAAAAATTGAGAACAATATTGTGACTAGTCAATCCATATTATGTCGTAAAGTAAAGAGATCGTTCGATTGATCAAATTTTTATTACATCTGGACAATCACACCAAAAAATCCAACGTGTTGACAGTTTGTGTCCAACTTTTACTGATGCACAGCAAAAGAGATATCTATCCCAACTCTAATGTAACAAACTGCGTGAAATTCATTAAACAATGAATTTTATTAACTATAATTTACTTTTAAGCCTCGGTCTTTTTATGCGTATTGAATTCAAAGAGGCTTTAAAGACTAGTCGCAAATTATTATCAATATTCTTTATTTTGATCGAAAAGAATACTGCTCTAGTTATAAGCTTCACTGGCGTGTGTACATTTCTGCCATGAAACTTCCACTCCATGTCCTCTTTATCGTCAGTGAGAGATGAAGGGGCAGAAGGAAAGTGTGCGGTTTCAAATTGTTGTTGTTCCGCCACCACCTAAGCACGAAGAAGCACCAGAGGAAGGAGTGTTTCTTGGGAGGCTGTTGGAGAGATTAAAACCCAACAAATCCCTCCAAGACGGGACCCAATCATCCTCTTCAATAACGTTGCCGAAGTGTCCGCCTCCAGAACAAGCGGATGGGAGATGAAGGGAAGAGGAGACAGGGCAACAGACAGACGGAACGGGGGAAATAATGCTATCCGGCGATGTTGCAGTAAAGTAAATGGTTATTGTTTTATATGCATATATTGTTTTTATATTTGTTTGGTCTTATGACCCTTAGTCTATGGTACCGTTTTCAGTCAATTAATATATAAATTATTACTATTATTATCTGTATATTGTTATATGAGAATACTGTTTAGATGATAATAAATGAAATGTGTTGTAGGGTATTTAATAATATGCATTGTTTGTTGCACTAGTTTGCAATACTCGAAATCGTATTCTTTACAGATTTGTGGAAGAATATGGATTCAGTACGAATACCACGCTTTTGACAATGGAGGGTGTTTTCCTTAAATTCATTTCAAGAGAATACAAAATACATTTAATTTGCTTGAAATAAAGAAACGCATTTGAGAAACAACAAAATTTAATACTTTCTTGTTTAATGGAAGAAGGTTGAGTAAACTTCTAAAGAAATACTTGATTGCAATGCCAAGCAAGTACACGTGTCAAGGTTAAATTGCATATCCAATTGTACAATTCCGAAGGTTCAAAAGAGTTTCTTTTGCTACTAAAATATTTTTTGGTGACGCTATACCATTAAATTGAGAGATAAATTTGGGGTTACAATTTTCCCTTGGAATGTCCTCCGTAAATAAGGTCATTTGAAAATCCTAGTTATTATTCAAAAATCAATACCCAATACATCTAATTTTCCACAAGGCACTATTGAACAACAAAATGTATAAGTAGCCATGCATTTTTTAGTAGAAAGTTATTCACTTTACAATACAGATATTCTTTATTTTATCAAAGATTAAAGAATATTTAGATTCTACTCCTGCTGCAAAAGACGAGTTTATTATCGAAAGCTTGGGTATATAATAAAATATATTTAGCAAGCATCCATCAAGCCCGCTCTACTCTTTTAACTATCTGAATTATTTGTTTGTTTTTGGAATAAAATTGGTTGGAAAAGTGGTTTCTATAAAAATGTCGAAATTAACACCAGGTGCTCTGCAGATCCAAAAAATATTCAATTTGCTCCCCTGCATGCCGTTTATTTATAATCAGAAGAATTACGAAATTCGTCAAAATCCCTCAAGGAGCACAACTCTTTTTAAAGTAGTTCAAACTTTAATAATTTCTACAGCGGTGACTATCCTTGTTGGATCATTTGGAAGGATTCTTTGGCTTCGATCAATAGGGGGCTGGGAACTCAAAGAAAGAGTTGAGCAAATAATTTTATACCTCTTTCTTTGTTGTCTTCTCTGCATTGGACTTTCTGCCTGGAGAACAGGGATAAAATTCAGTAAAGAATACACACTCCTCGTCACTGAATTACTAAAGCTGGAAAGAAGCCTTTTGCATTCTGGGAAACTTCTTAAAGCTGGATACATTTTTGTTTTAGGAGTTGGCGTATCATTGCTTTCTGTTCCTCTCTTCATAGTGACTGTAACCTACGCTATAGATTATGACCCGGTACAAATCATCTTCAGATCAATTCTAAATTCAGAATTAACTTCCGGTTGGATCAAGCATGGAATCAAAATTTCAGCTGGATTGGCATACGGCTTATTAACATTAGTGGGAGGAAGTGCAACATTTTCAATCTTGCTTTTAACCTTTGTTAATGTCGAAGGGTTTCAAGAGCTTTCTTATCAATTCTGCCCATCTCAGAAGTGGCCTACGGGGAGAACCAAATTTAAAGGGAAAAGATTCTTCAACTCTTGCCTCAGATATTTTCGATTGACACAGTTTCTCCTTCAAATGAATAACAATGCTATGAGTGAGTTTTTCTTTGTTTTAGTTTTTGTTGGCGTTTTAATAGCGAGTGTGTCAGGCTATGGGATGATAATGTTATATGATAGTGTATCCTTTGCTTTTTATCTTATTTTTCCTCTCATGGTTGGATTATGTCTGACCATTAATTTTATCTTATGGTGGTATGCTAATGAACCAAGAAAGAACGGAATATTGTTCAAGCAATATTGGAAAAGATGTAGGATGCGTAAAGAAGATACGAAAAGGTTGAATGCGTGCCCTTTAATTGGTTACAATATTGCGGCAATGAGAAGAGTTAGAGCGTATATGGCGATATCCACAACAGATGCAATTTTTAATTGGACATCATCCCTTGTGTTGATGAATAAGTCATAAAATGTCATACATATAGGTCTTACTTAAATTTATGTATGTCATAAATAGATTGTTATATTCTCGCTGTGCGTGTCAAGCAGTAAGCTTCTGAAATTAAGTAAGCTCTTAATATTAAATTACGATGGCTGCAATGCATCGAGCAAAGCTGGCAGAAGAAAAAATCTCTGCTATGCAAACTCAACTATACGGTGTAGTAAAATCTTTGCAAGGCTTGTCAAAAACGACATCTGATTTCATGTCAAATTCATATCATTTATTAGAAAGATATAAATCGGGAAGCGAAAAATGTGAATCAGATAAAATTCTGTTAAACCAGTCAAATAGTGAGTTAAAAGCCGACATATATGCTACAAAAAATCAACTTTTTGCATTAAAATCTGAATTAGACAAAGTCATAAATCGTGTAACTGGTGCTGAATGAACTTAAGTCACATGATGAAAGTCTTCAAATTACAAAAAATTGGAAAGATATTCCATCTATAAAACATCCATTTAAGCCTACGGAATGTGAGGAAATCGCGAAAAACATTGTGGTGCATGGGTTAACAGAAAAAACGATTGATCCCGTCTCTTGGTTTTTTAATTTCTGTTATAATAACCTTGGTGTAAAACCCAATATATAGAAGTGCAAATATAAGATAAGCAAATTGGGGAAGTATATTTGTGTAGTGCAATTGGAATCTAGACAAGATAAAAGTTCAATTTTTCGTAACTGCAACAAATTGAAAAAAATGAATTTAAAAACTTCGATTTGCGATGACCTACCCATAGAATCAAGAAAAACAATAAACGCCCACTAGTAGTACAGTGATCCGTCAAAATTTTACGTGCGTAAGCATAGTCAAGAAGAATTCGTGCATATGTATGATGAACCAGAAATATGTGCAAGCAAGCGGAAGAAAAATGACGAGTACAGAAATGAAAAAAATATCAGGAGGCACAAGCCCACGGGGAAGGATGAGGAATGTGCTAGGAATACAAATCAAAAGGACAGTATTGTATTACGTGCAATGAACAAGTGTAAATCTTGTTACACAGATCTGGCTTACAGTAATAGCAAGGCTGTGATTAATAAAGCGTTGGACTTTATACACAAGTTCATGAGTCAACAAGAATCCAAAAATGCGAGCGTAACTGTGATCATTTGGCTAATATGTATCATTTTAATAAGATTTTTATGGAGAAGAAAGGAATTTCTCATGCTTATAAGGCCGTGTTGGACAAAATTATGGAGATTAAAAATGCAATAAAAAACGAATGGAAAAGCAAAGCGTCTTTTTGTTCAGTTATATCCATTGAACGTCTGCTCTATGAAGCTAGCAATGAGAAAGAAGTATAGTTTTCTTATATATTGTAAAGCTACTATAAACGTGTAATTTATTTAATTGTCAATTGTAATGCGTCTGCATTTAAATATGTATGACACAATTCAATATAAAACTTAAATTTCCAAAACGTATAAAATTGTTTTTTTTAAATGTTATGTTTACAATAAAAGAACGTCAAAGCACAACTTTGCTATCAGTATAGCGAGAATCTATATTAACGAATTTTATTAATGTATCATTGTGTAAAAGTTCTTCTCCATGGGCTGGATACCTCGAAAGGGAAGGTGGAAATAAAACCCCTATTCTAAATAGATTGTTATATTTTTTGGAATATTCAAGCTTATTAACAAAATCATTATCTTGATTAATAATAAAGTTAAAACCTTCAGCTTACTACATACTACGAAACAAATTGCTAGTGTATTGTTGGGTAAGGATTTTATGAAGGCAATCTTTACCCTAGAAAAATACGTCGGGTTAACACAGGATGAGTAGCCTGTTCAACAAAGTAGTATGTTTTTATTCTAAGAAAGGAAGTGTTATCATCATCATCGGTGCTTTACAACTTCATGTACATCGCTTTGCCTGCGAGGAAAATTCAATTACGAGGAGGGATGAGCCTGGAGACCAGAGTAGAGTTGAGAGCCGGCAGGGACCAGAACAAGGCACTGGTCCCCTTTGACTCTCAAATCAACCCTTTTATACTCCTGCTTGCTCATCTCTCCTCTTACAAAAATTCAACATTACTTCTTAAGAGTAATACCATCCTTAATCTAACACAATATCACATGCCTCATTTCTCGACCAACCATCCCCTCCTTTCCTCTTCTACAGCAGACATACATGATCGCATTTTCATCATTCACATTATATTTTTTTATCTGTATACATAAGCGGAAAAATAAAAACTTTCCTAGAACACAACAGTATTGTGCATACAAATTGCAAAATTTAAATATAACTTTTGCTAATAATTGCAAAGACAAAAGTATTCCGTAGATTAAAAATTAACTTTGTAATTTGACAAAAAAAATCATGAGTGGAAAAAAGTCATGCGGGAAACGAGTCATACGGGGAACCAGACATGTGGGGAACTCGTTATTTGGGGAAATCGCCGGTAAAGATTTTTTCCTTTCCAACAATTGACTAAAAGTTAACGATACTGACATTAGATTTTATTTTATTTGAAGAATTAAACACGTTTACAATGGATGAAAACCTAATATATAAATTTCAAGCTTTCGAAAGTTTAATCTTCCTTTATCATCAGGATAAGAAAATATGTTGTGTGATTTATAATAATGACTATTTTCATGCCTTCATCTTCATGCTCGCTTCATGTATTTTAGTGATCTTAATTCGTGAGTGGAAAGATCTCTACAAGTTAGATTTTAAATGTTTATTTTTGCTTTGGAGGTGGTAAAATGGTTGCCAGTTGCAATACGCAATTTATGGTTTCCTTTATGTGGGTTTGAAGGTTGCTATTTGCTATAGGGATTTAAGTGTTGCTTTTTGTGGTTATGTTACGACTGCTGTAAAGTTTTAACAGTTACCACCAAGGATTTATAGTGGGGATTTGACAGTTGATATGTATGGTTATTAGATTGAGATATTGCGTTAAGTACATATAGTCGTTTTCAACGTTTTATTAAATTACTTCTTCCATCTACATATTATAGTTATAAACATTTGATTTATGCAAAGGGTCTAAAATCTTATGCTATATTAATTTGGACTTAGGATTCTTTGGATTTGTCCTAAATTTTGCATTAGACTACATCCTGTGAGACTTGGTATGTAAGCGATTTGTATGAAGACATGTCGATAGGCAAAAGTTTTTTTGTCCTATTTGTTCTATTTTTCCATAATTTGTCGTATGTCCTAATTCGCTTAAATTTTCCCTATACTAGCATTATTGGTTAAAATCGGAGTCCTGACACACTTAACAGCTAAAAATATGACTTTATGATGCATTAATATTTCAAAAATTTGTGCTAGAAACTCGAAAAAATCAACTTTTCATGTCATATTTTCAAGTCCTATTTTGTCATTTTTGTGTCCTTTTGTCCTAACTATTTTTAGTGTTTTAGTGTTATTATTATTAGTGTCCTAAAAATCCGAAGTCTATATATTATTTTAACTGTGATGATCGATTCATAAGCACAAGTGACGCTGTCCAGTTGATACAGTGCGTCCCAAAATTATTTAATAATTCTATAAACAGTATAAAATCCAAGGCAGTGCATTAAATAGAAAGATCACAAGTCTAAATACGTTGCATTATAGGGATGTGTAAGTGAGTAAACATTGGAAAATTTTATTGGCTCATGTCAGACATAGAGGCTCTTGACTGTTTATACGGATTTCAGAATGTAACAAAATTATGAATAATTAAATTTAAAGTCATTAAAATTTAATTACAGGTAATTATTGTTCGAGCCTCGACTCTCCTGGCAGACACTATGACATCCTTGATGACGAATTGCTTCAAATTTGATCTTCCAAGGAACCTGTGGGGTTATGCAGCTCTGAACCAGGAATTCGATACCAAACTTCATGAATTGGACTTGCCAGTGCAGCCTTATCGTCTTACTGCCCGCCATTTAGGTAAATTCAGCATGACATGAAATTCCACGAATTCTCTATCATATTTAAGTCCGAGGTAGGGGCAGGAGAGTCTATAGTCCTGATTTTTGTATTGAAAAACCAATCATTAGTAGAAATGCAAGTACGTATTTTTGCATTCTCGGGCTGAAACATCAACCCCCTTCCACCAGTGTTGGTCCCCTAACGAACCAGGTTGTGCTATAACCTTCTGGTACCATGCGGAGTCTGTATGAGGATGAATTTTGGCTAGTTCAGTCTACACATATCACTTACACGTACTAGTTGAACCACCCCTTTTAAATATTAAAATCAAATCACCAATAAATATATCATGTATAGCTTTAAACATATATAAAACTCTAGATCCCATCATGTCGTCAAGCTGGTAGCATAAATTGCATATATTTAAAGCGTCGGTAATTGCCATAGCCAAAAAACATCGAACTCTCTTCGTTAGCCCAATATTGTATCCAATTAAAGGATATGTTTGCAACATCTTCCACTCTGCCCTCAGCTTTCTCACCCCTTTCCAATATTGCTTAAACAAAATCCCATTATTTCTTGGCACGTTGGCGATCAGCAACAAGAGGAAATTAATTGTAAGACATAACCAAAATATGAAAGGGAACAAAAGGTAAAATGCAAATGAGACACTGTCATACATCATGATAATCCCGTATCCCGATAAACTCGCTAATATAACTCTAACAAAAACCAAGACAAGCAAGAAATCCATGATAAGTAACCGTACCACTTTGAAATGCTTTAGACAACCGTAGAACGCTTTTGAACTTTGATCTCCCTTTGCGACCCATGTCCAAGGGGCAAAATTGAAACGAAAATTCTTCAACGCCTTCGCCAATCACGACAGTTATAAGCAAAATTGAAAAAACCGTTGTACCTCCGACCAATACCGCAATGCCGTAGACTATCTCTGAGGATATTTTAATTCCATGTTTGATTAAGGTTGGAGTAGCCTCTGCTTCCAAGACAGGTCTTAATATTATCTGCACAGGTTATAAACACGAAGAAAAGAGGGATTAAAAGCAGCACTAAACCGAATACTAGGATAAAAATGAATCTGTGATGTAGCCGTGTCCCTTTACTTAAAAAAGCTTCTTTCCAGTTTTAGGCGCTCGGTGACAAGAAGTAAAATTTCCTTTTGAAATGTAATTGCTATTTTCCACGCTGAAATTGCGATGCACAAGAGACAACACACGCACAAGTATAATATAGCTTCTTCTGTTGTTTTACCATTTTTTGATCGGACCGACACTACTCTGCCGCAAAATCCAATGAGAAGATCCCGCATTCCAGAAACTATTAAAGCTTGAAATAATTTGAAAAGGCGTGTTTTTATTAAGGAGTTTTGATGCATTGTGAGTGTCTCCTTGTTGTAGATATATGGATACGGTATTAAAGGCAGAAGTTGTATTGCATTCTAGATTTCCAGAGCGCCTAACGTAAACTTTGACATTTTTGATAGTTATATTGTAGGAAACTATTCAGCAGGTGGATGACTTTGCTTCTGGTGGGTCGTTTAGTTAAGTGGGGGGCTTGGATGTGGGGTTTTTAATGGGGTTTTTAAATTTATTTTTTGATTGAAGAGGTTGTACCAATTTGATTTGAGGTTTTCCATCAGGAAAGGAAAATTCAAATCTAAATTATAATCTTCTTGTTGTAAATGCATGGATATGGTATTAAAGGGAAAAATTGGACGACATTCTGGATTTTCAGAGCGGCTGCGGCGACTTGATGTTGAAAACTTAGCTACTGGTGGCTCTGTCAGGTTTTAGTTACGTGGGTTTTTGCTTGATTTTATTTACTTTTAAATGGGATTTTTTTCACTTGTTGCTTTCCATTGCCAAAATTTAAGCATTAAGTCCGAGAAAGGAAACTGAAAATTAAGATATCAAATCATGTTTTGGACCATATCATGAAAAATTATATAACTGAAAAACAAAAAGAAATATTATGGCTTTTCACATGTGAATGAGTTTTATCGGAAACTTGTGCTTGTTAAATCTAACGGACAAAGCAAAATTAAATTAACCTTATTCATATATTTTTCCCCCTTTTTCCTACTTTCTTATCTCTCTTCTTTCCGTTCCCTTTTTTCCTGCTTCGTCTTCCTTGGATTTTTTTACCCTAGTTTGGCTCAAATTGCAGTGCGGATTTTTCATCACTGTTATTAAGGTACTTAAACTATGCATAAGCCAGAAAATTTAAACATTTTTTTCCACATAAGACCGAGGCAAATTTCTTGTTGTATGGCTCTAATTACAAAAACGTTGCATAATATTGTTAGGTTCAGTTTCGATGGAAATAAATAAAAAGTCAGAAAGACCTGGCAACTTGCAAAACAAAACTCCTCTGATTTTATTAAACAAATGGAGCTTGCTTATATAGCAAAAGCTCTTACGTGGAAATTGGTAAAAACAGGCACTGACGACTGAGGAAGTCAGTGACTGGTCAAAACATATAGTTGTGGTTTTATTATTTTAGTAAACTTAGTGATAGTTGAGGAATTATCCTGGAATTAATAGCTGATGACTAACTAAATGGTTAGAATCAACAGTGAATTTGAACGGTTGAACTAAAGAATTAATAAAGAATTCATACATAATTTAGTTAACATAAACACGTGTAATTACTTACTCATGG
>JAHZNA010003976.1:0-10262 GCA_027743935.1 Sinodicranocentrus sp. ZH6 | reverse complement strand
AGCAAAATCAGGAATACAAATGAATCTATCGTTCGGAGCCATTGAAGTAGTTTACATTGAAAGGCTACTGCTGATACTCAAACTAAAAATTCAATTAACTTAACGGTATCGTTTAGACAATCCATTAATGAAGCTCTGTCTATGAAATACTACATCATCCCTTTGATTTACTGCAAAGCAACTGAACTGATGACTGAGAGGTCTTAGTTTTTTTTTACGTTTGAATGAATTTCGAGGTCATATTCTCAATAAAGTAGGTTAATCTTCCCAATGGATGTCGTTACAATATGACTGCTTTACAACTGTACAGTATTCCCATCCCACGTCTCGTCTTTTCTTTCCAAATACAATATTTGTGCATCTTACGTATGAAGTTAGTTGAATGCAACATCTTTTCGGAATGACACTTCATTGATATTTTCTGTACGAGAGACAACTTTAGGTTTGACAGCGACAGAAATTATATTTATTACATCCACAACTTTTCTAGTTTGGATCGAGTTGAGGGAAAAGGAATCGACATACATTTCACAAAATATAATAAAGTTCCAATGCAAGAATGTAATAATGCATGTCTATCGAACATCGGCTGTCAAAACGTCAAAAGTTTGTTTGCAACTTGATAATTCAGCATATCCACGAAATGCATATAAATACAAAGATTCTTCGCTGCAATCAACATACATAAGATGCATACTTGCATACATACATTGGAAAGTGTGGATAACGGATGTGGTGCATTTTTAAAATCGCTTTCCCAAACTTCCGACGTATCCCTGAACTGCTCCACTCTGAACAAGTTTTATATGAAAAAAGTATCCCATCAATGAGATGTTTTTTTGACATTTATTTATAACTTCCGTGTCATAAGACGGCTCCAAAACCGCCATAATACATCACACTCTAAATCCCAGGATGTGCAGTTTATTATCAGTATTTTCTATACTCACATGAGCATGCATGCGGAACAAATAATGAGACTGTAGAAAGTAATATTGTTTATAATAACAAAACAAAAACGAGTGTACACGCTACATTGTGAAAATTGGAATGAAATCTAAAATAAATACTATAAATGTAACTCATATTTCCTTATTCCCGACCATTTCTAATTTAGATTTTAGATATTTCATTTCCCCTGCCATTGTGTAATCATTCCTATCTCAAAGTATCATATCATAATATTTCCCCTTTCATTGTGTCTCTCTCCGTCTTGGAGTGAGCAAGTTAGCTTTCCACCATTTTCCCATGAACACCAAAATCCAATATTACTTGAGCCTAAGGCAGCCCAAGGTTCTCAATCACTTTGAAAGCATTTCTTAGTTGCATTAACCAGCTTGGAAGTTATAGGATATGGCTTGATAAGAGAAAGCCTTTTCCTTGCCGTTGGTAAAACTACAACAATTTACATTCCACTGCTCATATATCTTAGATATATCTATCATAGCAGTTGAAACAGCGGCATTCATCAGATTTCCCTTCGTTTCACAATCCAAACGCTGGAAACGGTGGAAAGTTGAAACGCAAGCAAAACACACGCTATAGCATATTATGAGACACAAAGCTATACATAAGCTGGAAGACAGAGAAAGTGAAACTAGTCAAAAAAGACAAAGATTGAATTGTTTTGCTTGAGAAACAAAGTCGGGAAAAGTTGAGGATTTAAAGATTAGCCTCCAAGATATATTATTCTTTCTAATATAACATCTACATATTATACTCCATGCTCCTATCTATACATTCATTATATTACCATTTTCCTATTTCCTCTCGTGCTTATACCAATCTTCTTTATCTCCCTCTTCCACATAACATAACTTTCTTCAGCTGCTTCTAGCTTGCAGTCAATTCCAGCCGATGTATACACCAAGTATAAACATTCCCTTTTTTCTGTTTCTGATGCCGCAAATGCCTACAAATTTATATATATACACAATACATACACACGTGCTTGAATCCTCTAGTTTAAAGAATGCACTTGACTTGTCACTCTTCTTAAGGACAAAGCTCTCGGACTAAAAAATAATAAAAGTGATAGAATGCATTTTTCCTCTTTCATATACTGTATTGCATTTCATGTAATCCAAAAGGATTACAAACTAGTGGACCAAACATTTCCCATAATGCGACTCGGTTTTTGTATAGATGTATGGAAACTGCTCGAATTCTATTTTGTCTTCGTAGAATGAACAACAAAGACATTGGATATAAAAGTGAGAAAGAGCAGTGCACATAATTTTTTCTCTCGATTCGCAGTATATTATCTCTCATGAGTGAGTAGTCTCTCATGGTCCTCTTCAGAGAAAGCTATATGTAGCATCTTTTCGCCTCTCTAGTCACTACAGCTTTACCTATTTTCTCCGTCTCTTCTGAAGTGGGAAAGCTTGAGAGCATTTTCTCCATCCGGAGAGTAAAGTGAAGAGTCATCTGTAGACTTTTCTCAAGTTGATTTGACTTTCGTTCTTTTTATTATTTCCCCCTTTATTCCTTATATATGCATCAGAAACTGCTCATATGTCTATATCCTTAATTTTTACCGGTTGTGTAAACTTACGAGGAAGAAAGCAAGGGCTAAGCTCTATTTTATGTATGTGTTTTATGCATACAATCTCAAGTGTAAGGTGCAAACACCTTGTTTACGTTCTTCCCTTCTGAAAGGCATGATCAACTTTGTACACTATATCATACCTACAAGCATTTCAAACGCTTTTGGAAACAGACCTTCTCCAAGTTTGCCATATATACGATGCTCAAACTTTTTTTTCTAAAAGTCCATTTTTAGCACAGCATCTCTTAAAGAAAGTAAACATCATTTCTTGTCAAACTGACAAAGATATAGACGCACATTATTACAAGTCCAAGTATAAGTTTCCCTGTCAAAAAAGGTAAGTGACCACTAGGATTTTCTTCTTGCAAACAGTGCAAGGCATCTTTCTCAAGAAAATTGCTTATATCCTTCATTTCTTTCAAGAGTCTCTGTACATCAGAGAGACATGATAAGGTTAAGCCGTAGCGGTAATAAAGGCTGGTAGATATGCTCCCACGTAGGAACATTGAAACAATGAGTAATTTAAGATTTCTCCTTTTTCCCCTTTGTACAACTAAAAGGAGCATGAGGCTGTGTACAAATAAGATGAATGCAAGCGAATTTGATGGAAATAAGCCTAGAAAATAAGAAAGAAGACTACATCTCTGCAACATCTTCTCCTTTGTTAGACTTGAAAGGAGAAAATGTATGAGTTCATTATAAATGACTGACTACGCTACTCCATTCTCTTGTACAGTATTGACCAATGTTTAGGAAAGAAGCGCAATAAACTTGTTGGCTAAGTATGAGATATTGAGTTAATCCTGAACAAACAACCAAGGAGGAAAATGTATTAAACGTAATCCCTGGAGATTTCCTTATTTCCCTTGAGTAGTGTATACACATTTAAGAGTAGGCTTTCTCTTCCTTGTTTGGCAACAGGAAACGCGCTAATAATACCAGTATATATACATTTGTATCATGTAGAATCATCAGTGAAGCCGACATTATTCGTGGCAATAACAGTATTTCTTTTCACATGGAAAAGTGCGTAACATAGCAGTATCACAAGGGGAAAGGAAAATTGCTGTGAAAAATGAAAGATGAGGATTGGTGGGAAATTTAAATTTTCAAATTGTACTTTATTTTACAAGTTAGCTTTTGACTCTCTTTTTTAGAGTTTTTTTAGCTTGCATAATAGATTGTTGTAGTAAACGTAGAGAAAATGAAAAACTGTAAGGTTGAATAAAGTAGTACATATTTTTGCCTGGTTTAATTATTATTTCTAATGTTGTAAATATGTACTAACATTTTACTTGCAAATGATGCATCATAAAATTGTTCTGTTAGTTTAGCTTCTTTTCCAGATCTCTCATGGGTGACCAGATGCCCTCTCTGGTAAATAAGCATAAAAGGAGAGGAAGAGGAGGAAGAGGAAGCAAAGAATGAAGTATGTCTGGTGGTCTGTGAAAGGTGAAGATGTGTGTGCATAACGTATAAACATATATGTATAATATGGATGTTACAGCGTCAGATCAAATTGTTTCCACCAAAAGTTAAAAGGGAGATATACTTTGAGAGAGCTAAAAAGTTGCTTGTTTTCTCTTCCCCGTTCGTAGAGTAACAATCGATTGTCACAAGGAAAAGAGAAAGGGAAAAGAATGAGAGTTGGTTTTACGATCAGAAATAAACTTTATAAGGGGTTATTAAAGAGTCGTATGGCAACTTAAGTCAAGTCATGCCATCCTAAGCACGACTTGACTCTCTTTTCCCTTCTGTATTATCTTTTTTCCTTGAGTCTTCCTCCAAAAACGGGAATAAAGAAGTCCCCAAGCTTTGAAACAAAAGAAAAAAGAGTGACGAGAGCGGATGACGGGAGAAAGGTCTTGAGAACCATAACAAAGCGCAATGATATACGGAAGCAGAAGAGTACAGTGTGGTGCACGGAGAATATTATAAATGCATTTTGGAGCCCGCACAAGATGGGAGTACAATTGACATGAGGAGTCATCTGAGAATTAAACTTGGGAGGATGTATGGAATATCTATCTTTGTGTATAAGGCTACTACATTTCCAAGATGTATATGTTGTGCGTTATGAACAAGAGGAATTACTTTTATGACAAGACTGAGGAAAAGTTAGAAAAGCAACTCTTAAATTTCATGCATGCACATTGGTTTTATATGGAAAACGACTCTAACCGTTCGATCCACAAGCGGATACACTTTGATCGGTTTTACTTTACTCCACTACTTCGGCTCAAAGATAGCTTCTTCCTATAAGTCATGTGATGCATTTGTGCCAGTTGTGTGTTAGGTAAACGAAGTATTATTGAGTCAGGGTCTTGTCATTTAATGCCTTTCATAGAAAGTTTAAAATCTGTCCTTGCACACCATTCGATATATTGGGAATTGTGGCCTAATGCAAAACACACATAGCTTTTACTCGTGGGAAGGGGAGATTTACAGGATACTACCCGGTTTTTAGGGAGACGAAGAAAGTAGGAAAGATTTCTTTTGATGATTCTACCACCTGTCACTTTGCCTTCGTTGCTTCGTTTTGCAAGTGTGGAAGACGTTTTTCCTCTGGATTCTCTTCGTATGCGTTGGTGACTGACTTGGCTTAATCCTGAGGGAGCAAAGAACGCATATAAGGTTGGATGAATGCTTCCTTGAGCCTTTTAGGGTTAAATCTCAAATTTACAATTGAAAATAGCATGTATACATATAATACTCGGATGGAGTGACGTTGCAAGGGCTTCGTCTCCCATCTTCCATTTTTTTTCTGCTTGCTTTCATATTTCCTAAGATAAAGTTCCTTTTGTCTTTCTCCAATCATATTAGAGTCTTCCCGAGAGAGTTAAAGCGGTGGCTAGAAAGAGAATACATATTCATACATAAAATTCTATATATCATCAACATGATTATTCAGAATATGCAATGGCGGAAATTCAAAGAAAAGGCATACCATTGAATCTATAGGACTTTGAGTAGGCTCGGTTCAGCGGTACACTTTATATTTTAGGGTATTTCTTTAAGGAAGGAAATTTTGCTGATTTTGCTGCTCCACTAGATTCTCATACACTTGCCTGAATTATATTATTTTTTTGTGAATAGATAAATGGTGAGTTGGTTTATTACCACCGTCAACTTCGTTATCAGAGTATATTTCAAATATGAAGTTCAACTCGGCAACTATATATATGCATACAGTTTTTTGGGAGTCGACCCACACGCAAGAGTGTTTTATATAACTTTTTGTTTTTTTCCAACTTTTTTCATCTTTCCCGTAGACACTTCTTTCGTAGAGGAGCAATTCTTCACGGAACTCTTGTTTCATTTCCTCACCTTTTCACTTTCCATGAACCGCTAGTGTAGAGGGACTATCGAAGCTGGAAGAAAGAAAGGTTGTTCCAAGAATTGGAACGTATCCGTATCTTTATATGTGTTTACTTCTCAAGAACCGATGAATTATCTTTTTTGTTTTTTCCAGATCAAGCACCATGAACTTCATATCGTTAGATAACTGTTTATCCCTCGAGTGAGCTATCGCATTGAATTCTCAGGAAGATCAGTGTTCCAAGAAATCCTCGAGGAGAGTATGAAATGAAGTATGAACCGGGATGGTGAAATTCACGCTTCATTTTCCACATCTACCAGTCCATTGATCATGCTCGTGTAGACGTATAGGGATTCGCAAGATTCCTTAAATTGCTTACAGGCTTGGTTGGTAGGCTTCCAACAAATGACTTGATGTGTCATTTTTGGTCAGCCGTTAACTAACATGTTTGGTGATTTCCTATTGTCGGTGGATTATGAGTGAGATGATGGTTTCTATATAATTTAATGTCATATAATATAGCTTTGACAAATCCCAATCAAATGTGTGTTATTTGTGTTCCGATAAATGTAATTTTTGACAGTAGTCCTATAATGTATAAGTTTAAGTATTTAGATTTAATGATTCAACGACATTAGAGAAAAACAATTTTTATTATTTGTCAAGCTTTCGGCATTACTATTGCCTTCATCAGGACATAACTAAACGAGAAATTGGAACTTGGGACTTGAAAACTTCAAGTATTTAGGGCAGGGGAAAGGTGCTCAACAGAAATATTTATTAAGGTAGGCGAAAACTTGATTTGAATTGTTATTCGTCCAGATTGCACATATTGATTTATCTCTTTAATTTTTCGCTTAGCTCAACTATAATTAAATGAGAGTTGAAATTTTACTGCACGTTGAAATTTATTTATTAAAAGAGAATGGAAATTAGACAGTTTCAATTAATTAATATTAACACCACTCACGCAATTGTGAATAATACCGGATTGAGTGATTTTTTGTACAATTCGCAGGAAAGAAAAGAACGAACGAATGTTTGTTTAACGTTGGATATTTATGAACCTCGACTATACTTATCGTTAGTGTTTGGTTTCCGTCCAAACCCTGTTTCAAGCAAAAAAAAGGGAGCTACAACAAAACACGAGAAATATAATATTTACGTTTATATCAATCAATAAGTACTCAAGTACTCACTCACTTAAGTAAACACACGATGAAGAAACGCTGAGTGAAGAAAGTTACTTATTACTACTGAAAATGCATTTATTCATGTGTCGCAGCAGGAGCAAGGAGCATGTATTCAAAAATTCATAATTAATTCCATTTCATTCCAGCAAGTGGGATACTCATAATACCTATAGGCTATAGATATGACACATTGCTTCTGTGTATACCACAAAAAAATATCAAATGAAATTTAGGAGTGATTAAAAAAATTACAAATGATTAAAATAAAAGAAACGGATAGGCAAATACGTAGATAGTTTCAGTTGTATGAGTCTGTCTTTCGAAATGAAAGAGCGTACTTGGCGCTACCTTTCTCCGGAAAAGGGTAACTGTAAAGCGTATCTCTTTGTTCAGTTTCGTTACTCCACCATTGGATCCTTTTAGAGAAGCAGATTTATCGACGGGACGGTAGGTGAAGCTGTGACCGATGAAATAGTACACAGCAGTGTGCGTGTGTAGCTCCAATATTAATATTCTTTTATTCGCTAAGTTGGTAATAAAATCACACCTTCCAGAGTATTCTTAACAAAGTCAAAAAGAACTTCCAGGTAAAGTTTGTATTTGTCACCTGAACAGGTACATAAATGCCTACACGTTGCTCATCTTCAAGTCAGTCCTATTGATAAGCTCTAGTTGGTATATGTATATTTGTCGGAGCAAGACTAGCAAGAGGGACACCAACTGACCAACTTTAGTACAGTAAAGCCATTAACGTATGGTTATGGGAGGTTTCTCATTTTCATGCACCTATATAGCTCTGCTCGTTGCCAAGATACATTACGACAGATCTGCGCATGCAATTCTTTTTAAAAAGTACATGATCCCAAGATTTTGTTGATAAATTATGTAAATATCGAAATTCAATTTTAATCACGTCAATTATACCACTGCTTAAAAGATAACCTTAAATATCTGAGAAATCTGCTTCAAGAACAGACACAATCCGTAAGAAACATTTCTACTACAATTTTTTAAAGATGAGAAACGGTCCTTTACTATTCCCCTATTTCCTTTATATATTTTTTGTTTCAGGAGAAATCAAAACAACACCACCATGATAGGAGGACGAGTGCTAACAAGCGCCATTAAAAATGGCACTGGATCTGCCATGAAGGTTTTGAGTTGTCAATCTCCTTCAATGCAGCCTTCAACGCGAGCCTTATCCTCGCTGAAAGCTCCATTTGTGGCTGCTTCCTGTCAGCAGAAATATTCTGGATCACAGTTCCCTGACATGAAACTGGTCAGCAAAAGGTTCAGCCATTATGGCGGTGGATCATTCAACGACAAATCCTCTTTCATGTCCAAATTGCTGGCTACAGCTGGAGCCATATTAGGAATAGGTAGTGGAGCAGCTTATCACATGTTGGCAGACAAAAACAGCATTTTTCACGACTATTACCAAGTTGCATGTGCTGAAGATTGCATTGAAAAGAAGTGTGAAGATAGCCCTTGCCTTCGAAAAATGGACCGCGAGGAGGAGCTGATCTTAAAAGCAAATGCAGATCTGGAGAAGGCTCTGAAAGACGTAAAAACAAAGGCAATCGAGTACACAGAAGCGGCTATGAAGGCTTACTGTGAAGCCGTCGCGATCATGAAGGAATTTATGAATCAAGGCTATTGTGCCATCGACGCTGACAACTTGGAGTCACCCCGGTTTGAAGAGACCTGGTGCTGCGTGTACGATATTGCTGGGAAGCGATGTGAGAAAGTAAGGGACGCCCTGCAAAAAGGTCAATGTGCTTGGGAGCTATTGTGCCGGTTGAGAGAAGTGATTGAAAATGGCAAAGGCTGCAAGTACACGTCCTGCAACCCTCTTCTTGTCACAGCTGAGGAAAGTCTTACATGCGCTGAACGAGAGCTTCTCAACCTCAAGGCAAAGATGGACTGTGTGAATAGTGATCACGATATGGTTGAGTTGTATAGGAACCTCATCGAAGATTTCAGGAAGGATCTTAAAGGCGATTTGGACGCTATGGGTGATGTGGAGACTTGCAAAATTCAGTTTACTGAGCAGGAAACTGCCATGATGATTAACCTGGCTTATAGGAGGGTTGTTCGTGCTCACAAGGAAATGGCCCAAGTTCTGGTTTGCACAGGACGAGTTCCAGAACGCTTACAAACTACTCTTTGCTGAACCATGTATTTTGACTAATGATACCTTTCAAATCTACTCAGCCTGATTATGGCTCTATCAAATGATGTTCTTTTAGCTGTCGTTCCATGTTTGAGAAATTTATTGAAACAAAATTGTGCGAATTGAAATTCATTTTACTTTACCTACAAATCATTATTGTATAGTCTGGAATAATTGCACTGATAATAAAAAGTATAAAAAAATGTAGATGATATGCTGTATGAGCTAGTATATTTTTAATATTAGTACGGTTTTAGAAGTAGAATATATAATTTAACTTAAATGCCTACTTGCCAGACTCATTTTTTAGACTCTAACAGCTTGAAAAGACTTGTTTTTATAAATATAATTTTTGTGGGATGTGCAGTCGTAAAAATTTTAATGAATGATAAGATAGCTTATTGCCAGTTGTAGTTCCTCGTTGTAAACCAATAATGACGGAATTTACATTTTTGTGTAATCATCCATCATTATAAGCAGTAAAATTCAACAACTCTGTAAAGAAACCACAGCGTATATGCATAAACCCTAATTACCGGTTAACTAGATTCAGATTCAAACAATAAGTTCAAAGGATTTCGTGTTTCTAGAAACAGAATACTAAAATAAGTAAATGTACAATCCCATTGGAATATACGTGGGTCGTACCAAAAAAATTTAAGCACTTTTGGCTCTCAATATCACGGCGAGGAATGAGTATTAATGCCTCATCTGCATATCAATCGAAAGAGAGAAAGTTGGTCTTACAGATGATACCCATACTATATACTGGAGTTGATTGAACCCTAAAGATTTTCACAATATTTTTTATATTTTTACAAGCCCTATTTTTCGTACTTTCGCCAAATTTTCATATTCAAAGAGCCTTCCTCCCTCTTAAATTCAAAGGGATTTTCGGAAACAAATTGTGACTGGAGATTCGACACACCTTCAACTTTATGAGGTTGAGTCAAAAAGTCAGGGGATGTCAATGGTTAGAGCGTAGTTCACTGTCATCCTCGAAGGTCATGCACAGAGCGTTGGAACTCG